>JAOEHY010011939.1:0-24517 GCA_025447955.1 Psilopsiagon aurifrons
CCTCTGGATGGCATTCCTTCCCTCCAGCGTATCAACCAAACCACCCAGCTTGGTGTCATCAGCAAACTTGATGAGGGTGCACTCAATCCCACTGTCCATGTTACTGACAAAGATGTTCATTAGGACTGGACCCAACACCAGTCCCTGAGGGACACCACTCATTACTGGTCTCCAGCTGGACATTGAGCCATTGACAACAACTCTTTGCATGCGGCCATCCGGCCAGTTCTTTATCCACTGAGTGGTCCACCTATCAAATTGATGTCTCTCCAACTTAGAGACAAGGATGTCATCTGGGACAGTATCAAACACTTTGCAGAAGTCCAGGTAGATGACATCAACTGCTCTACCCCTGTCTATCAGTCCCACAGACCCATCATAGAAGGCCACCAGATTGGTCAGGCAGGATTTCCCCTTAATGAAGCCATGCTGGCTGTCATCAACCACCTTGTTGCTTTTCATGTGCCTCAGTGTGCCTTTCATGAGAATCTGCTCTAATATTTTGCCAGGCACAGAGGTGCGGCTGACTGGTCTGTAATTTCTTGGCTCAACCATTTTCCCCTTCTTGAAAATGGAGATTATGTTCCCCTTTTTCCAGTTGTCAGGAACTTCACCTGATTGCCATGATTTTTCAAATACGATGGACAGTGGCTTAGCAACTTCATTCTCCAGCTCCTTCAGGACCCGCGGATGGATTTCATCAGGTCCCATGGAGTTGTGTACATTCAGATTCTTAAGATGGTCTCGAACCAGATCCTCTTCTACAGTGCACCCAAGATCTTCATTCTCACTGTCCCTGTGTCTGCCTTCCAAGACTTGGGTGGTGTGGTCACAGCAGTTACCAGTGAAGACAGAGGCAAAGAAGTCATTAAGAACCTCAGCCTTCTCCAAATTTGGGGTAGCCAGTTCTCCTGATAGCTTCTGGAGGGGGCCCATTATGTCCCCAGTCTGTCTTTTATTTGCAATGTACCTATAGAATGCTTTCCTGTTATCTTTCACATCTCTAGCCAAGTTTAGTTCTAAGTGGGCCCTAGCTTTCTGAACCTGACCCTATCTTCCCAGACAACATCCCTGTATTCATCCCAGGCCGCCTGTCCTTGCTTCCACATTTTATACGCCTCTTATTTTCTTCGAATTTTCCTCAGCAGCTCCTTATCCATCCAAGGAGGTCTCCTGGCCCTTCTGCCACACTTCCTTCTAGTAGGGATGTATCGCTCCTGAGCATGCAGCAGGTGATCCTTGTATATCAACCAACAGTCCTGGGCCCCCCTGTTCTCTAGGGCAATATCTCACGAAATGTTGCTAAGCTGGTTCCTGAAGAGGCCAAGGTCTGCTCTCTTGAAGTCCAGGGCAGTGAGCTTGCTGCACGCTCTTCTCACTGTCCTGAGGATCTCAAATTCCACCGTCTCATGATCGCTGCAATCAAGGCTGCCCTGGAGCGTCACATTTCCAACCAGCCCTTCCCCGTTGGTGAGCACGAGGTCAAGCACGGCACCTCTCCTTGTTGTCTCCTCTATTACTTGCAGAAGGAAGTTGTCTTCCACACAATCAAGGAACCTCCTGGATTGCTTGTGCCGGCTGTACCATCCCTCCAACAAGAATCAGGGTGGTTGAAGTCCCCCATGAGAATAAGGGCCTGCGAGCGTGAGGCTGTTCCTATCTGTCTATAGAGAGCTTCATCCACAGAGTCCTCTCGGTCAGATGGTTTGTAACAGATCCCCACAATAATGTCTCCCATCACTGTTCTCCCTTTAACCCTGACCCAGAAACTCTCTGTTGACTGCTCATCTGTCCCCAGACAGAGTTCCATACTCTCCAGCCTATCCCTAACATAAATAACAACTCCCCCTCCCTGCCTGCCAAGCCTGTCTTTTCTAAAGAGCCTGTAACCTTCCATTCCAACACTCCAGTCATAGGAGCAAAAAAAAGAAGAGAATGTTCAACAGGAGCCTTCAGCCTCCTCGGACCAGCCCGATTTTGCCTTGATCAAGCAGCAGCTCTACCAGCTGGGAGGTTAGAGAGCAGCACAGGGGCTTAATGTTGGGGCTGCCTGGCCTCACTGCCCTCAGACCTCCAGAGACAGCAACAGGGGCACTGATGTCTTTGAACTGGCCACAGCATCTGGGGTTTGGTATCCTGGCTCAGTGGTCTTTCCTGTCACGTACATTTGCCCAGGCTGCACAGATACTAACAAAACTGCATGCTGAAAACACGCTCCTCCATCCTGACATCGTGAGGTCTTTCCCTTACTTTTTTCTTAAATCTCAAGCCCTAAAAACATGTACTTTTCATCCTTATCAGTGCCTTGTTCTACCCACTTTATAAGACGATGCTTCTCCGATGATTATGAAAAGCAGACGCTTCAAAGCAAAGCTCAGCTCATGCAGGCACTTCAGACTATTGACAGCTGGTAAAGAGGAAAAGAAGGATGTAAAAGAAGAGGAAAAGATCTCTCCTGCAATCACCAGCACACCCAGAGTCTTGTTTCAGCCTATCAACACACAGGCCAACATAAAGACATGATGACTACGGAGTTGGCAGGTAAAACTTAAATAATGGTACCTGCCAACTACAGAGTGAACGTGATACTAAGAAAACATGGGAAAGTGTAACACATGAAGCGATCCAAAGGAAACCGAAATAAGCATGTACGTTATCTCTGTCCAGACCCTTATAGCTGGGGTCTGATTACAGTCCTATTAAGGTCAGTGGAAAGATTCCAGGTAGTCAGGGCAGTAGTTGCGTTTGGCTTCGTATCTCTGGCTCCAAAGCTTTGTTCTGGGTCACTAACAAATATGCTTAATGGTATAAGAGGGCTAGAAACACCATTGCTGCCTCTCAGATGCACATCTCAGAACAAAGATCTGTCTCCACAGCCTTGGAGGAGAAAGGCAGCTCTGTCTGCTGCAGAAACACATTGCCTGATTCAGATGCAAAACCTCTAATTTATGCAGACAGACATATTTGTACACACACAAACACTCCAGCTTTTCAACACAGCATGTGGATGAGTGGGCTAATAAAAAAAGATGACATATCTTTCTTTTACACACACGCAGTCACCTACACAAAACCATGCTAAAAATATTTTGTAAAGGCAGCGGTCAAATACACTGAATAGGGGATGGAAGAATGAAGACTGCCTGTTCATTCTGATACAGTCTTACGGATTAAAGTTAAGCAATTATAGTATTGTCTTCAGTGTTACACTAACAATTACTGCTCTGTTCTGAGAGAACATCTTGCATTAAATATATCCTTTTTTTTTTTTTTCTATCTAAAGCATTGGGGAAAAACAGGAAACAAAACCCAAGTCTTTATTTTTAAAGGTTTCTGGAGTTTTCTCAGGAAAGCAAAAGCAGAAACATGGAGATGAAACGTCAGAGTTAGGGCTGCCCAAAGATGGAGATGCCTTTCATTTAGTCATTTGCCCAATTCCAAAGAAAGTGAACCAAAACTGCACAGCCTGTCCTGCCATTTAAGTGACTAACTGCAACTGCAGTGGTAGTCTTTAACAGAACACATCTGAGTATTTAAATCCCAAGGGGGCATTTTCTTGTTTGTGTTTAGAAAACGAAGATGAACACCATGCCACAGTGCTGTCACCATCAATGGTGCTAGCTGAGCCTCTGGCAGTGGTCCAGGCTGCCATCCACTGTGGGAAGAACAGCCTGAAGGAGGAGAGACTTCCGCCAGATGTCTGGTGACTAAGTTCACATGTACTCTCCTTCACAACTCTTCTCTGCCTGAGCTTTTCTGTCTTTTCCCCTCCAAACTGTCCCTGCTCCAAGCCTGTTATACCATTTTTCCACTCACCAAAGTTCCAGTCTCCTCATCCTGCCAGCCTTGTCCCTATTTCTCTGCTTTCCCAGTCCTTATCTCATTGCTTGGCCATTCTCAGCTCCCCCTATCCAGTCTGCTTGCTGTGCATTTCCAGTTGTCCATTATTTTTCCATCCCTTCACGTCTTACCTTCATCCCATACAGCTCACTCTCCTAGTTCATTCTCCCTTGCCTTTCAATTCAGTTCAGGCAGCAACAACTGTCTGGGCTCAGGAGGATTCAGGGGCATGGTGGGAACAAGCCCTGTGCTCTCACACCTGGCAGTGCACTGCCATCACTGGGCAGGTCCTGTATGTCCCTGCACTGGACCATGCATGCACTGTGCAGATACACCAATTGGGGTGCAAATAAAAAAGTTCAAGTGAATCTCTACTGAGCATGTGAAAACCATACTTTTTCCTAAAACTTGCTACTGAGGCTGATTTTAGCAACTACTGGAATGGGAGGGAAGGAGTAAAATACGCAGGATCAACCTGTGAAAGTATGCCCTCCACATTCAAAAAGAGTGACCCTCTCATCTTGGGCAAATATGGCAAGTATGGGCAAATAAGCTATATAAAATTTTGGTAATTACAGAAATTATTTGACACTAAAACAGGTTTTGCATCGCTGTAGCATCTCTTAACAGAGACTCTTGGAAACCGCTTGTAAGCCTCAGACAGCTCTATCCTCCCAAAGTTCAGGGAAATGATGGGTAAGCAGATGGAGAATGTTGAACAAGCCATCAGTGCACCCACAACCAGCCCACCCGCCCAGACTCCTCAGGTGATCTGCAAGGCAGCCTCCTGGCAACTCCCTGAAGTTGTGACCTTCCCAGATTACACTTGAACTACACAGTCACCACATCTAATAGATAGGGGGAAATAGAAGGTCTGATCCACTGACTTCATTCCTTCTAGGACCTCTCTCAGAGAAACCTCACCCTCCCTTTCTGCAGTCAGAGATTCTGCTCAAAGTCTCTCTAATATACCTCTACCTGCTGGCTTCTAGCTAACATTTGTAGTGCTCCATGCCTCCCTTTCCTGCTGAAAAATGGGAAAAAATATCTTTTTGGTTTTTTTAATCATCACCTGAACATATTCATCATCACTCAAAATTCAACTTGAACTTGCAGGCATGGACCACAATGTCATAACCTCAGTCTTGGTTTTGAAGGGATAGAGTATCCAAAAATGGGTGGAAAAAGAAAGCGTTTATGTTTTCCAGTGTCTGGGAGAGATCCATAACTCTATTTCAAATCACATCCAAAAGGTAAAAGAACTAAAGACTTGAAAGACATCACTGAGGCTTCCCAGACTACCTTCCTGCACTGACTTTTCCACTTGGACCTGAAGAGCCTGAACAACGTGTTTTGGTTATTACAGAGAACTTCACCAAAATAGGCAGGTGCTGGCATGATTTTAGGGCTGTAGATGAAGTTCTCAGAAGAAAAGTTGTGCTCCATTTGGCAGTCTGTCTCCCCAGTCTATTTCTACTGCCATACTAATGAAGTTGTTTGCATAAAGACCATGAAATGTAACTGATGAAATGCAGTAACATACATTGATACAGCTGATAGTGAATGCAAAGAAAGGAGGTGGGTGGAAAGGGATTTCTGTTGGCATATAATGATTATTTAGGGCTTGTAAACCATTGAATCAGAATCCAACTAAGGATTTTCTGCATTTTTATCATTTTAAAGCTGAATGCCACAGTCTGGCAGCTCAGTTTGTACAGTTTCTTCCCAGGTCCTCTATGTACTACAGAGAAACAACTATTTTACTATTCACAGATCACTTGGCTTACGTTACATGCTTGCAGCAACAAGTAAACTCATGTCATACCTTAAGTCTGGGTTGACATCTGAGATTTCTCAAGATAAAATATATGTCCACATGCCCAGGACATTTGCAGCAACTGTGGCGGGAATGCCCAATCTGCCTCCTCCAGATGCTTTTTCATGATGGCTGTACACATCAAACAGCTACAGTCACACCATGCAAGTTAAGCGCTTCCCAGAACTGCAAGTCTGCTGTACCTACAGTGTACAGCTGATAAACCTGTTTTGGTTTTTTTTCTCAGGCCCACAGCAATTGTGCTGTGCTGGTATAGTAAGTGCAATGCTTTCCAAAAACATCTGACTTCACCTGTACACACACCATGGACCAAGGTTTCCAGGTGCATGGCAGCCCAGATAGATTTGTTGCCGATTAACTCCAAGTTGGTAACTGAACATCTGAAAACCCTGGGCAAATATAGAAAATGCCTAAAACTTCTGGGTAAGGTTTCTAGTTAAGAAAAAAGTGATCATATCAGTGGAAATGCCAAAGCAGGATGGTCGACATTGCCATTTGGCATTAGGATCCACTGGTATGGTCTGCCTACATCCAAACCATGGGCTGACAAATTTAAGTGGGTGGCAAATGAATGGCTGCATAGTTTAAAAACAAATATTTTATTATTTGCGAAAGAAAATGTTGCATGAGTGCTTATTGTCAGTGAAGGAGAATTATTTGTGCTCAATCTTTTGATTATCTCCTATGTCAGGAAAGCATCCTTTTAACAAAGCATGTGACATATTCGATGACAATATATTTCAAGATTAGCAAAGTCAACTGTCAGGGAAATTAGATTAGTCATTATTAGTCCTCAGTAGTTCCCATGAGAACCTTAAACAGTTGGTGGTTCTTCTTAAAAGATTAGAGTAAGCTTTGTAATGTGTCACGATGAAAATGGTAAAGATTTGGAATAAAAGTCTTGGTTTCTGAAAGTAGACGGCTTCTAATTCAAGCTTTTAACTGTGCTGAACTTTATCAGTAAGACAGAAAACATTGGAAAAGGGCCTATTTCTTTCCATGAACTGCTGGAAATGGTATTTAAATTCATTCCTCTGAAAGAATCTGATTCCTATTGGCTGCATCAATGCCAGCAACTGTTCTTATTTCCACACCATTTCTCCTTGCTCTCTTCAGTTCTTACTAATGCAAGATGAGAAATGATGCTGATAAGCAGTCACAAGACTAATTATTACACATGGAATCCTACAGCCTTATCAGTGAAGCTGAAACAAAATTGGCAGAATATAAGCCATGTCCTAAAATTAAAGGTGGGGAGTTTCAAAGCAAATGAGATGAGGCTTTAGCTATTACGACTGGTCTGCATTATAACAGAAAAACCCCTTCTACATTGACTGTTCAACTCCTTCCACAACAGGAAATTTCTGTGATGTGAAAAGCCCTGTGTGAAAATGGAAATCCTATAAATTCAAATAATAAAGGGTATCACTTCAGTAATATTTACCAAAGAGGCATTCAGATAATCTAGAATATCTGTGAACAATGACTTCTTCAAAGCACTAGCCAAGATTTCTCTTTGAAACAGCTTGAAGTCTCTTTGCATGACCATAAAACAAAAGACTCTCTGTTTAAAGGATTACATTAAAGGAGTCTTTTTTTCTGCATTTATTTGTTGGAAAATGCTGATGAGGGAGAGACCCCCAAACTGCTATGGAGAGTATTATGATTGTCATTTCAAAGAAGACTGAGAAGTTCTTTAGATCTTTCTCCAACATTGAGGCAATCATGTGTCTTTGTACTTCCATTTTTTTTTCTCAGGCCAAAAGTTATCAAAGATCATAATTTTACTGCATTTTTATGTTCTTTACTATCAATGCTTTCTTTTTGGTGGTGTCTGGTTTTTTTTTTTAACATATACATCCCTGAAGCACATAGCTCGGGTAACACAAAATCACTTAAACCCTTAGAAGCATGTAATAGCATGGGACTTACAAAAGCGAGGTATCTGTTGACCAAGCTTTCATGCTCCTTACTTGCTCAATTGGTCTACATGTTATTAGTTAAGACCATTTGTTCATTATACGTGAAAAATCATAATGTAAACAATGTGCAGTCATTGCTATGCTGTGTGGCTTTTGGTTACATGAGGTCCTTATGGCAGCAGCTTTTTCCCTGGTTTACCTACATCAGTGCAGCCCCTCCAAAACCACTGAAGTACCAACAGCACTAACTCATTGCGTCCCTATAGCCAGAGATTTTTAAGGACACAAGAGGGTCCTTAAAATGCTCCTTTGAGTATGTGCCTGGGCACCAGTGGCACAAAGCCCACGGAAACTTATTCCAGTGTTCCCACAGCCAGCCCAACAGCCCCAGGTTGAACCAAAACAGTGGTCCATATCTCAAACAGTTGCTGCAGAAGAATTGAAGACTCACTGTAGTGAATTTAGGTTTCCTGAACAGCAACTTGATTTTTTCAGTTATCATCTTCCACAAACCCAACTAGAAGCAGTCTGCAGGCAACTCAGCTGTACCTGGACCAGTGAAGTGATAAGAACTGCAATGCCAGCTCTGCCCCAAATCACTCCCACAACTTGACATTTAGCACTCTCCTTGGCTCAGGTTTGTCCCTGGTCGGCTCTTCTAAGTAATGCTAAGGCACTGTTTGGAATACAGCCAGGCCAGAGGCTATTCCGAGCTGCTGATTATGGACAACACTTCCCTGTTTTGGGAAGGAAAGGGGATGGAGTCTAGCCCGATGGATGCACATCAGGCCATGTATTTCTTGCCCTTGTGGCCAACAGTCCCTGTGATTCAGCGATTCCCTGAGTCAGAGATGCAGTCTTTGGTGAGTTTAACTGTTTTAAATTAATTTTTATTCCGTTAATTTGTCCAAATATCTGTTCAACCCATGCAAAGCTTCAGCATCCTCAACATCCTTTGGAAAGCTGTTCCACAGCTCATTCCAGTGTTATTAATACCACACTTAAGTATGATAGTAAATCTATCATGTCTTGGCAAACCCTTCCGGGGGTAATGGTTCTAATAGCTGTTAAAAATGTTTTCTTTGCTTTCTGTCTGAGTATGTCTAGCTTCAACTTCTTCCAGCTATTCGGTTCCTGTCAATGCCTTGTCCGTTAGCTGGACCCACATTACCAAATACCTTCCCTGGGTAAGCAGTGATGAAACCACTCCTTTACCCTTCTTTTTTATATGCTAAATCAACCAAGTTTCTGAAATCTCTTTGAACATGACATGCTCTCAAAACTCAAATAATTATCCTAAATATGTTCAGACATGATTTTTCTTTCAAAAAGGAGCCTTTTGTGGCTGTGTAAAGCACACCTTTACAGTAATAAATAACTTTTACTCACTCTTAAAGTCTTTGATGTCATGAAGATACTACAGAGAAACCTTTGGTTTGCCTCCATGAAGAAATCTTCTAATTGTAAAATAAATAATTTCACAATGCACATCTAGGAATACCCCCTTACGTGCAAGCAGTGCTCCAAAATAAAAGTGGATATTACTCCAAAAATATTAGTATGAGTTGGAAACATGAAAAGTATAACAGAATATAAATAGCTTATTCAGCACTACATGCTTTGTGAAAGTTTTCCACAGAGACAATCTCTTTCTGAACATGAGAATGGCATTAATTTGTCCATCTGCATATAGAATCATAGAATTCATTTCATTCCACTGATTTTCTTGGAGATCAGATAAAAGATGAGCAGAGATCTTTCCAATAACTTCACACCACCAAATGCAAAACAGTAGGTCTTCTTATAAGATACGTATTGCCAAAGGAAGAAAAAATAATGTCAATATAGTTCTATTGATTTGGCAGTAGAAATAGTGTTTCATGTTAGATCTGGATTTCAAGTATATTCTTTCTCACATCTCTATATTGTTCTGCTGCGCAAGATTACTGTTGAAACATGATCTCCCAATTGAATGAAATTGTGAAAACTGAAAACTAAGTATTCATTCAATTTTTTTTTCATAGACATTATACAGTGATGACAGCTACTGAAAAAAATAACCCCTCTTTAAATCTTGATTTTCAAGCCCCTACTGCTCCTTAGACTTCCAGGTACACACTGTAGATTTCTGACTTCTATGAAAGGAGCAGATCTCCCTGATTGTTAATCTTCCATTTTAAACATCCACCTTGCCAAAATCTTATGATTCAATTTACTTTGCTGAGATTTCATTTTCTTCAGCAGTGACGTTAGAAGCACTCACTGCATGGAGATGTAAATTCTAGTCAGATATGCTGCATTTCCAGGGTCCTTGCTGAGGCTGAAATGAGTACCTTTTGAGCAAAAACTGGTGAAAGCGCTTACCAAAGCCAGTGACTTGGAGCAATATTACCACATTACACATATTAAGCTTTCCAACTCTCCAGAGTACCTCCACAATATCAGATCAGCGCCAAGTAAAATCAGAAGCATTTGAAGGTTAGCAAGAACTGTTCATCACTGCTGAGCAGAAGATCTGAGAAGACATAAAAAGGATGTTTCAATTTTCTGCTGAGGACTGAGCATCTTCACAGAAACTCAATCCTCACATCTGGCATTCCACAGGGTTTCACCAAAGCCCCGCTGCAAACCAGTGCTTTTTTAACCTTGTGAAATGAAATAATTTGAATTAAAATTATTACATTGGAATCTGAAACCTGAATATGAACAAGATGATTCTCTTTCATCATCAAAGGCATGCTAGGTATCATATAATAAACATTCAAGAAGATGGTCACTTGATTCACAGGACTGACAAACAAAATTCCTACTACACTGGGATGTGCAAACCAGATGAGGGACTTCTATTTTGCTAATTCTCTCCTCCTTTGTTAAAATTAGATTTCAAAATATCATCAGAGTCCATTTTGCCATTTACTGCAAGAGAAACAAGCCTGTGTCAGTTGCACCAGCACAGCAGATACAAAATGACTTTTCAGATACCTTGGGATCCTCTAAACAGCATTATTCTAGGATTTTCTGGGCTGTCAATACTTTAATAGCGCTAACCTTGCTTTGCAATTGACGTCAAAACAGACATTCAGGGATTTCAAACCTTCTTTTGAATTTTAATTCATTATCACAAGGTAAACCCTTGCCTCTCAGGCCCTCTCCCCCACAGTGGCATGCTGTAATCTCAGAGGCAAGGTCTTGAATTTGTCAAACAAGTCCGGCTGGAGTGGGATTCCACCTTACTTCCTCTGCATTTCTTTCCCCACAGTCTTTTCTCATCACCAGTTTCAGCTTCCCTTTAAAATAAATTTTCTATTTAATTCTGCTTTGTCTCTAGCACCGCTAAAACCACAACACCCAACAACCCAACATTCTTTTACAGATTAAAAAAAAAAACAACAAAAAAACCCCACAATAAAACACCAAAAAAGAAAAAAAAAAAAGAAAAAAATAAAAAAAAAAAACAAAGGAAGAAAAAATATCTCTGCCTTTAATCTTTCCTACATTTTTCTCCGGGGAGCAAATTTCTTTTAATCACTTTCCTGAGCACAACTTAGCACATGTAATTATACCTCAAAACAAAAGGAAGTGAATCACTTAATATGATATTTTGATATTAGGAAATACTAAATATAGTTAATCTAAGAATTTCTCACTGTTTTTTTGACACAGCTGTTATTGCCAAGGACATGCTTCCTAGGTGAGATTAAAAAACATGGTGCGGTACCTGCTACAGAGCAGTCTTTCTGAAATACAGAATTGCTGTCTGGAGAGGTTATAGTTTGGGTCTAACCAGTAGGAGTGCTGCAAAACAACCTCCTTAGGTTCTGCACTGCTGCAGTCCTGCTTCCAAAATAGTCTTTTTTCTTTTGTTTGCTTTTTATTACCATAACCACCTTCATTCACACTTAGGTCCTAAAAGCCAGACCTCCTTACACCTGTGTAATTGTTGTTATGCACAACAAAAAGGTTGTTTCCTGAAAGACAAGCAATCCTCTCTCCATACAGTAATCTACACAGATGACTATGAGGACGTCTACATATACTTTCAGAGTAATTGCTTGTGGGCATCTTTCTCAGCTGTCACTGCATCTATCTCTTGGGGCTGCCCCCCTATCTGACCTTTGTTCTACAATATCTTGGTGCCTCTTCAATGTCATATGTCTTAGATACAACCTTTGCAGCTGATGAGAAGCTGATTTGTTCTGATGTTCTTCTCAATGGTCGCTTTTCATCTATGCAAGCATTTCCCTTCTGCTGGTGACTCATCATGCTTTTGCAACACCCTTATTCATTAACAATCTTTATTCATTTATCCACTCTCGCTTGCTCCTGCATTGTGTATCATACTCTGATAAAACAAAATAAAATACTAATCAGGATTATAACCCAACAAATTTCATAGAATTGTCATGGCTAGAGAGGAACATTAAATTACAGCTGAAGAACATATGCAGGGAACACATGATACTGAAAATCAACATCTCATCTGGAGTTATTTGTAATCAAGCACCACCAATAGACCCTTCCTGTACCTTTCACTGTGCCTGAAAGAAAGAGCAAAATGAGCTGAATTTTGCCTTTGGTTTATAGTGTCAGAAAGCAGTGAGTTTTTTGTATTAGAAGTTCCCCATTTTCTACATCATGTGTGCTGGTCATCTGTGGGGGGAACTGGCATTGCAAGTAGTGCTGGCAAATGGCTAAGTAGCATTAAGCACTCTTGGAGCCTAAATTCACTTTTCTAAGGAGACACAGGCACCTGGCAGAAGACCCACAAAGCACACAGGCATCACAGCACTAAGATGTTCAACAGCCTGTTCCCAGGCACTTGCTGTCTCGTACAACAGAGCTGAGTGAAGCGTTTGGGCTCCCCAAACAGTTTCCTGACAATAGGAGCCACAAAACAGCCCAGCAGGCAAGGAGCCACACAAACTAGTTGATGGAAAATCTTGAGATGGTTTCAAGCCTCACCCTACTCAAGGGTGTTGCACTTGGATGACGTTCACAACTCCACAGGGTGGAGAGCCCCATTCCCACCCTTCACTGGATCATCTTTTTGCCATAATACACAACCCCAGGATGTAGGAAACGGCAGTTCACATCATTCCCTGGCCTAAGGAAATGCTGTCTGCACATCAGAGGGCTGGTTTCCAGGGTTGTTTTTTCCTTCAGGGAGAGAAAGGAAGATGCAGAGCATCTAAGCCACAAAACTTAGCACTTTGAAAAGCTTTTCCAGCTGTTTTTAGGGGTTTTAACTATGAAATGAAAGAAAGATAAAAAGAACATAAAATTTTGGCCAATGTAAAAATCTGTTCTGAGTGAAATTTTCCCTTCCTCTGTCCCATGAAAGCTACCAATCGACTCTTGCTGTTCAAGGAATAACTTCATACACCACTAAAACTCCTCTGCCACTTAGGTAAAATGCTAGAGGTGTAAAAGAAACAACCAGCCATACCTTATCAACACTCTGCTAAAGACAGTAGTGATAAATCAACTATCACAGAATGGTCAGTGGTGAATACAGGAGCTATTAAAGGACCCGATCCAGCACTGCCATTTTGGCTTCCGTCTTTGAACAGTGCTGGAAGTCTTCTTTTCCTGTTCTGTAGTTAATCTGCTCACAAAGTCACACAGAATGTGAAATAATAAATCTGACAGGCAATTTTTTGTTTGCCTTCTAACAGTTTGGAAAAGAAACTCAACTTCTGGCTTTTCTCCACAAAGATTATGCCCTGTTTCACTGAAGAAGAATGCATTTTTCATAAGCAACTATTTTACATTGCAAACTCTGGGCTCTTATTCCAGACAGATAGACTACTTTTAATGAAGTTTTCTCTGACTTCTCAGCTGGCTTTCAAGTGCATGACTGTTCAAGTGCATGACTGTTAATCTAGAAATACTGTAGAGAACTGCATTCAAAGGTATATTCATTGGGTCTGGGGCTGCACTCACTGGAATAGCTCTTTAGAAGTTAAAACAAATTACAATATATTCATAAAGGTAGAACACATTTCAGCATAACACATAATTATAGAGAGCCTGCACTCAGTCTCAGAAGGCTGTGATCACAACCAGCAGCTGCAGTTGAGCAGGAAACACTTTTCCTGCTGTGTAAATATTCCTGGGATTTTAGAAATGTTTCCCATTTCCATATGAAGAAAAAGCGTTATCTTACAGTTTTCCTTCAAATGAAAGACTGGAGAGACAGGCAGACAGCTTACAGGGCTGTGGTTAGGACTCTCACTTGGGATGAAAGAGATTCAGAATCAGATTAGCTGAGTTTGCTTTGATTTGCAAAGGGAACTGAGGTGCTTGGCTCTAAGGGGCTTTTTCATCCTTTCAGTTGGAGATTTTCTGTACAGACAACTGTTCACCAGACCAGGAACTGGAACCTAATTAATCTCCAGGGGAGGCTGATGCCAAAACCACCTGCTTTAGGCACCCAAAGTGGTTATGCATGGAAAGTACAAGGTAGATGGGAAAGGCATCACAAGGGTGATTCAGATTACTCAAATACAGTGTCTAGACTCCTGGCAGTGCTCTTGGGCAAACCTGCTGCTTCTGAGACTGTCTGGAGTGCCCATGCCAGGAGCTGCCTCTGTCTGTTGACCCTGGGCAATGCTATAGAGTGATTTTGTGAGTAGGGACATACCAAGAATCAACTAACAGGAATGGATGCTGTCTGTGCCACATGTACCTCAGGTACAAGCAGCAGGACCCTCCTTCACCAGCAGCGCAGAACACTGACCTTGCTTTGGTGGGTGGTTGGCTCCTTTTGCACAGTAGTCTAGGAGCCCGCACCATCACCCACATCAGACCTTAAAGGGATATAATATAGCCTTCAGGCTAGAAATTGAGCTAAAGTGGTTTCTGTCCATCATAAAGAAACCATGCCTTTGCTGTGGAAAAACTCATGGGAGTAGAAGAGATGACTCAAATTGGGTTCAAAGTAGTCTCCCAAGAAAGAAGACCTTGTGGCTCTCTCTCTACACCCAAGACTATGCCCCTTGTCAATGGCGGCAACCAAATATAGTCCTCATTGCTTTCTCACCTGCAATTTGCATACCTGTATCATTCACCATGGACCAAAGGAAGACCTTCAGGACTCTCCAGCTCCAGAAACTATCCTTATTTAAAAGATTTCTTAAGGTGTTCAGAGATTCCCAGAGTCATGGGAAGCTCGGCCAAGAGGGGATCGCACCCAACCTCCTGCATATTGTAGGAAATGAATTATCACACAAATTCCCCAGCATGAGCACAGTTCAGAGGAGCAAACCATTACACTTCAGCAGTTGCATTTTATCCCTCTTTGTTCTTTTATACTTATCCTCTTCTCCACTAAACAAGCAAAATGAGGGTGCAGGAGACAAAAAATATGAATAGAATACTACTTAGAACTAGTTTGGCTTAGGTAGTTACTCTGGACAGGAGAGGAAGACACTGGAAAAACTTTTGGAGGAAATATTTTCTACATTCATTTTTTACCTTCTTTGTCAAAGTCAAAATCATTTTCAAGTCAGGAAGTTTACTTGTATTCAACCCACTTACTGGCATCAGACCTGCTCCAGAAAGCTCAACTCCCACAGAATACCACATCTTGTGGCCCAGAAACCTAGGAAGGGGTACTTGTGATGCGTGATCAGGGGTTAAAGTATTTCTCATCATTTCCTGTATCTGCTCTAAACTCTCTGTAACTAGGTCTGATGACAGGCTGGCTGGGGATGCACTTGTAAATGAGTGCTCTTGAGGTGATAGCCTAACGAATGAAATTTAACAGTACATGATTTCAGAAGTTTCTCACTAAAGAAGTCAGCATTTCTCGATGAGTTTTCCAGGAATATCTTTAGGATGAGTTACAACATACAGCACGCAAGGGTGTCTTTGCATGCATGTATTTTAGATCCTCTCCTGACTCCATGGTGGCCCCACCTGCTTCTTGTGAAACCATTTCCAGAGTCTTGTTTGTCATATTTTTTCTCTAAACTCATTATTGCCCGGTTAAATTTGATACTCTCCTTAAAGCAAAAGCAATTTATGTCTCAGAGAGCTCAGAGAAGAAAGATGGAAAGGAAGATGCCCCAGATGTACTGGGGAAAGATGAGACTTCCTGCTCCTGGGGCTAGCAGGACCTCATCATGAGCACATGTTCTAGGTTGGTTTGAGCTGGCCACCTGTATCTTTGACCTTCACCCCACGCATCTCACATATGATTATCTGTGAATGGATTCATTTAAGAGCCATGGATTCATTTAAGACTCTGGGTTTTGTCCTTTCAGAAGTAGTTTACATCAATGGCTATAATGCTTAGGTAAACAGACCCCAAAGGAGATGGATGAACCATAGTTTAGCCCAGTGATGACAACCTCAAGAAACTCCATCTTAGGAACTTCTAAGAACGCTGCTTTGGTTGGGTTTATTTCTGAAATCTTCAAACATAGGCTGGTCTTGGATTTTCATCCTTTTCAGAAAGGCTTGGCCAAGACTTTTTGCAGAGATATATGAAGCGAGATGGGTAGACAACACCCAAAATGCAAAAAGACCCTGGAATTCCCCTATTATTCCTCCCCACAATTTTAGCTCAGCTGCCTAAAGGCTGCAGGGCTCCTGCAAGTAATGCCACACAAGTCACTGTAGAGTGAAATGCAGGTGGGGAAAAAAATAATGTCTGTAGGGGATGAAGTGAGCCTCATTTTTTAATTCCATTGATTGCATTGTTCCTCCCAGTCATTCTTCAGGCAGCAAGAGAATAAAAAGGATCCTTTAAAAATAGTGAAAAGGAATATCCCTGAAAAGAAACAGAAAAACACACACACAAAGGAAACAAGCAGTTGTTTTCATAATATCCATCACCCATTCATAATATCCGTCACCCATTCAAACCCACCCTACCTCTTGTTCAAATAGACATCACTATTACCTTTCCCTTTTACTTTTCAATTACCAAGCACACCAGGCATTACCAGGCCAGTCTTGCAGCACTCCCTCAACTGCAATCCTGAATGGAGCTTAGATAAACAAACAACAAAATCAATCAGCAAACAAAAGAATATTTACTTCTCTGTATTTCTGTATAAGCTGATGCTGTAGAGCAAAGAGGAGAGCATGAAACGGCAAGCATGACTTTCAGTATGAATTTTAGTTCTCTTGACCTTTATTTTGGTCTCTTGCATGATTCTGAGAATCATTTTATTACATAAAGGCAGTTAAGTTCTGATGACATGATTCCCTTATATTCCCCTTCAGCAAGTCTTACCTTACACTTATCTCTCCTACAGCTTTACTAAGATGGGTATCACTGATCGTCCTGACAGGAAAGGTAACAAGTAAATTATTTAAGTGTTTTCTCCGTAGTCATACAAGGGATCACTGACAGCTAGAAACAACTACCCTCAGTCAACACCCAACATTTATATCACTTCTCCACTTACAGCCATTATGCAATGCATTCCATTAGCCATCAAGCCACCATGCCTACATGGGAGTTTCTGGCATTTATGTAATATGAGGTAATAGTAAAATAATAAAAATAAAATTATAGTAATAATGAAAAGGACATGTAATAATTGGGCCAGGGAAAGAAGAGAAATGAGGAAAGCAATTAACTGAGATCTGAAAATTTTTAGCAGATTTCTCTGGGATGCGCTCTCCAGTACTTTATTAAATCACCCAAAAGACTTCGTATGACTAAAGATGTTTCACCACCAAGATGTTCCCACTTTCAGCAACAGCTTTTGCTCAACCCCAAATGACTTCTTTTGCAACAAACACCCCTGAGCTCTTACATCACCCTGGCTGTGGACACAGCTGGAAAATCACACCCTTCTCTAGGCAATGTAAGGCAAAATATTTAATACTGCTAGCTAAATCCATTTCATTCATAATTAAATCAGCAGTTTATTTCAGGGTCTTTTCACTGACCATCTATTCCTCACTTCCAGCCACAGAGTTCAAAGAGCTGCTGTGGAAGGCACACTTTAAAAACTCTGTTCAAAACCCATCACAGCAGAATGGCAGATCCAAGGGCCAGTGTCAGCCATGCAAGGCAGGCATGCTCTGCCATCACAGCCTGTCAGCCCCAACTAGGGCTTTGCAGAAGACACACTGAGACACTCCAGCCAAGATTTCAATAGCAACTGGCACCTTAGGGCATTCATTCACTGGCAATGGAAAATGCACTGATTGAGCCAAAGAAGGCCCAACCCATGTTCAACCCATTGTCCTGGCATCTCCTTAGAGCAGCAGATAGTCCTAGTGGAACAGAGCTGTTTGGTTCCTCTGATCTTCACCAGGGCGTGGACACACACAATCCACTATGATGCACATCGAACCCATGCTCTCACGTGTCTGGTGCAGGTGACCAAGGAAGCTGAACCTGCTTTCCTGCAGTTATCATTTCACAGCTACTGCCCTCCAGACATGAATTGCCAAGGTGCACCAGAGTGCAGAGCTATAGAAATGGTGGTGCACAGAGGGACTTTGCAGCTCTGTCCTAGGATACTTCACACATGCTGAAAGAGAAGAGGCCTTTTAAAGATTTAAAGCTAAGATGTTTAGGCCAATGTTTTAGATCAGTGATATATCTTGAGGGTATCTTCCATCAAGGAGTTCCAATGCACTTTGTAGTACAAAGAGGAGCCAGCTTACTTTTCCAAATAACTGCATTGTACAGGTAGCAGAAGTGATAGCAAAAAGAGGCTATGATTTGGAGCAAAGAATAAAGACACCAGACATTAATCTCTGTAAGCCCCAGGCCCCAGCCAGCAGTCAGTTTGACACATCTCCAGGACAGGCAGGCAAATTTTCTTTCTGATTCCAACCTTTTATGCCTTCTTATTTTTTCCCTGAAGTTTTTTATATTTCCTCTTCTGAGCAGAATGGCTAACTCCGCTGCATTTCCTACCCCAGTCCTCCCCAGTCTGATGCAGAACTTCTCGCATATATCAAGAACACTTTTTTCAGCCAGTTCTGTACCTCTGCCTCTTGTAACCACAGGTGGCTATCTCCAAAGTGGTCAGGCAATTTCCAAAGATGAGCAATATTCAAATTGAACAACCTAAATTTCAATGAAGGACACTATGTTTATTTCCAATATTCCTGTTAACTGGCCAAACAGCTGGTGGAGAATTTAGTTTACCACCACAGTTCAAATTATGACAAAAAGAGAAATACAGATTTTCACAACAACTCACATTTCACAGTGACCAGACCTTAGTCTCCTTTTTCATTTCCACTTCTTGCAAATACTTTGATCAACTTTCCAGTCTCTCCTCCAGCCACTCCTCCACAGCTAATGGTTTCATGGAGCCAAGCTCCTTTGATCTCCAGCATCAATCACTAAAGTCAGTTAGAACACAGACTGATAAAACAGAACACGAATCAAGCATTAAATTTGTGATTTTCATTCAAACTACACAGGAGCCAGCTGCCGCTAACAGTTTAGCTAAATCATCCATTCCCCTGACCAGCAAAGTCTGAGGTCTTTTCCTCTGGAGAACTAAATTAGAAAAGCTTCTGATATTTTTGCTCTCAGAAGAGGTTCCTGAGCTAGGAAATATTTATTTTAGTGGAAAAAGCAATTATTTTATAGTAGCTTCCCTGATGGAAAAAGTGTCTCTTAAAACTGAGCAGAAGGATGTGTATGATTTCCACTGAGATGATATATCATTCAAGATAAGAAATAATCAATTATACAACTCCTCTGAAATATTATACAAACAGAGAAAATGTGTCTCTCTGAAAACCCAGAAGTGAGGAACAAAAAAGGCTTAAAACAAATCCAGATATACCAATTGTCATCTTTTAAACTCAGTAACTAATGAAAAGAGAGCCTCATAAAGTGGTAAATAAACATAAACTTGGAACAGCCCTGGCTGGCTCTGTACAAAGTGACCAGAGTTGAGAATGACCCTCAAACTTCAGAAGGGTTTAGTATGTGGAAGGATGAGATCTGCTTGGAATACTGGAACCTGAGGAATGTTGCATGATGTGATTTTCAGAGAACTCTAAGGAGACCTTGCCCCTGTTCTCAACAGGTGTAAACACCTTGGGTCTTTTGCTTGTAAAACTTGCCTATGTGATAATTTTGGGCAATCATCTACGGAGGGGAGCAGTCCCACACAATATAATGACCTGTGGCTGTGGGGGAACAGGCAGTAATGGCGAGTAGGAAGAGGCATCCAAGCCCTACACGTGCTCTGACTCTCATCTTGTGAGGACAGCTTTGCTTGCAAGAGCCATGAAATGCTCACTTTTAAAAAGCCATTTTGAAATGGTTGTGCAGTCTGTGGTTGGGTCACATTCATTTATGGAGTTCCACAGCCATTGCTGCACCCAGATGCCTGAAATACCCATTGCCCAATCCCCACTCTGCCCTCAGACTTGATCCCATTGACTCTCTGCTTCCCTCTAAATATCTGTGTACCCATGGCTGCTATTGCCAAGCATGCACTCAAGCTCTGAAACTGATCAAACTAAACCCTTTTTTAATCTTGAGTAAAGTTAAATGTGAATCCAAGCCCTGAACTAAACAGCAACAAGCATTCAGGAATTTCAAGTGCAGACCAGACACAACACTCAAGCCTTGGGACATGTCTGTTGCTAAATGTTTTGCACAAGACACGTATTTTATTGGATCAGAATCACATGCACACTAATGAATTCAGTGAAACAAATGGCATTGCAATTACTGTCTGTGTGTTGCACAGTAATTGTCAGACAAAGGATATCAATGAAGCAGAGACTCACAAAAAATCAGATTAAAAACTTTAACTCTTAGTGCATCTAAGCACTGTTTCCATGGCTCTGTAATGATCCAGGGAAAGAATTTGCAGAGGAAAGCAAAGAGCCTGTCTGAATTTGCAGCAAGCAGTTCACTGCTGTTAAGGCTGTAAACACTAGCTATAGACAGCTGAAATCTTCAGAGTGCACATCTTCCCTGAACTCTAATTTATGTTTAAAGGCTTAAGGAGGATTTATCTTCAGAACCAGCTCAAGGAGCATTACATGAAAAGGGAATGAATAAAGCAAAAAAGCTATAAATATCTTCGTCAATAAAAAAACTTGACACTGAGTAGCCATGCAGCAGCCAAATTGCGTGGAGCACATCAGGATGAGCATTGTCATCTATGTCAAAAAGGTTTGCTAAATTCCTCATTATCATTCCTTGATAATGCTGCACAAGGTGGGGACAGAGGCAGATGTGTATATGTCATGAAAGAATATTATCTCTTAAGTCATCAACTGTTCTAAATCTCTTTCTCACACAGCAACCTAACAAGCAGAGGAAGTTAGGGTCTGAGCAAAGAGGTGACCGTCCTACTGCTCTGTCTTTAACCAGAATCACTGTACAGACTACTTGGAGCTAATTCTGCTTTCTGCTAGCATAAAAAAGATCAGTCTTAGCACATAGTTCTACATGCCCACTGTGGCTACTGGCAACAGAAAGCTGCTGAAAGAAGTAAATTTGTTTTTTCACTCTGAAGAACATAACTGGCAGAAATAACTGGATAAAAATCTGGGCTACATATTGCTGCCTTAATTGTATTTCCTATTTAGTTTCAACTCCTAATGATAAATTCTTACTACTTACAACTTACTTGTAAGTTCTTACATCTTACTACTAAGTTCTTACTTCACTCTTGCCCAAATTGCAATCCCTGTGCTTCAGGAGTGTATTAAAAAGGCAGTCTGAAAACAAAATTTTGTAAACTTTAGTGTACAAAACTAAAGATTTGCCGCTTTAATAGTCCTGTGGCTACATTTAGACAGAAATTCTACAGAAATGAAGCACACAGGAAAGCAACAATGATGTTGTGCCAACAGAAACTGTAAATGAGTATTCTTTAAAATTTCATTCCTCCTCTGCAAGACAGAGAAGGTAATGAATAAGGAAAATCCAACTTGGAGTGCAAAGCCATGTGAGAACTCCAAACTTCAACAGAAAGTGCATATACGATGATGCATTTCCTAGGTACGCCCCATTGTTAATCTCTCATTACTCAGACTACAGGAGCACACCGGTCTACTTCAAGGGAATAAATGTTCTTGTACAACACAGTCAATAAATTAGAAAGAAAGTAAATTCACCTTAGAGAGAAGAGAAGTCAAGAAACAAAGTGCTTATGCTAGAGCCAGGCCTAAATACTAAACCTGCTCTGCTTCCAACCCAGCTTCAAGCACAGTGACATTCAGCGGACCTTTGTAAAATCCTGGCCAGATACTTTTCAAACCCCTGTGCAATTGAAAACAACAATTTATAAACCTCCTTGAAGCAAAATATGGAAGGACAGCAATCCTGCAAAAGCCAACTATACTAACACACAAAGCAAACTATACTAACACACACTCTTAAGACAAGCTGGACTCAAGTACTCAGTCTCTTCAGCTCTTCTTTACACTTACTTCAAAATCTATATTTTTATTATTAGTACTGATAAAACAGAGCTCCATAACATACTACCATTGTGATGGACCAAGGCAATTGGAAACAACAGATAACCAACCTCAAGTTAATAAAACCATAAAATCACACATAGGTAGCCTTCTCTATTGCCTGTGTCCTCATTCTGAAGCAACATTAGTGTGTCTTCTGGGAATAAATAGGGCCATATAATGGCAATTATTGTCATGGGCTCACTGCAGACATGAGCTCACCCTCAGGACTTGGAATCTTTCCCCAGCTGGACTGGAGCTCCCAAGGAATTTTAATGATGGCATGTGATGGTCAGGCTAAGCTTGCTACCTCTTTTGCAAAATAGAAACCCATTCTGGTGGGGTGACTGAGGCTGAGGTCCCCTTAGTGCCTCCAGCGAATGGTTTGGTTGCGACAAGTAGTCAAACACACTCAGTGTTCAGTGGCCTGACAATTTGTATGGTGCCAACCACTACATCCAAATACTTGATAATATTGCTAGTAAAAAACCTCTGGTTAGGGCTAGCACTTGCTTTCCTGAAGCATCATTTGCCTGCTGTACCCCCAACAACAGGACAAAGCTGTCTCATGCTCTCAGCTTTTACACATCTGTAGTTAAGTGACTGTTATCTGCCAGGGATCCCCATTTTACCCAGAATTCCTGTATTTCAGTAAGGAGATCAGCAGCACCCAGGGAGCAAGAATAAATGAGTATATATACATGTTAAGCTCGAGACTGCTCGTGCCTGCTCCCTCTGGGAACTACCAAGTGCTGTCAGAAGGCTCGTCTGCTGTAATGCACAACCATTCTCAACTCAGGTAAGAAACACCTTGTGATTACTCTGTGGAAAGCTAACTCCATCTCCCACTTGGCACTAAATATAAGTATTCCTAAGACCCAGTTCAACTGGTGAAGTCTTCATTTTGTCAGCCTCTGGCATAATAGTCCATTAATCTCAGTGAATTACCTTGTAGTCCCCATCCACCAAAGTGCCTGGCTACCTGACGAAATGAAGAATTAATTCTTGGGACTGTCACTACGTGTCAGCTCAAGAGCGAAATCATTTATCCAATATAATTAATCCATAATATCCCAACTTGACATCTGCCCTGTCAAGCTGAAAAGGTGATCAGGGAAGCTCCCAGAGACACCAAAGACAATAGCAATGGGGCTGACAAATCACACCTCTGTGTGGCATCCAGGGCTCAAGTTCCCCCCACTCTCACTGTAATGTTGGAGCACAGCTTAATTTGAGGACAGTGAATTTCAACAGGAGGCAGAAAGGACAGGAACTACTCAAAGGAAAGCAAGAATCATTTCATGAATAGTTCCTACTGCCTAAGTGAACTGAGAAAACATGTAAGGAGAAAGAGCTTTCAGGGTGACGATAACAGTGTTCAGATCCCACGATGAGCCTCAATACCCAGAAGCACCATTCCTCCCACCTGGTGAAATGTCTGGGATGTCCCAGATCTATACCATCACTTTGGCTTTAGGCTTGCTACACCATAATTATACCTTACAACCTGCAGGGTTGCACGACCCCCAGTAACAGACAGCAACTGACTGAATGGACTCAACTGTAGCTGGCCTCCTGTATACTACTTGCCATTGTACCTAATCTCCATCCAATACTGCAGAACAAGGCTAGCTGCTGCCTTTCATCCTTCACTGTCATCTAATCCTTAAACCTGGTTCATCTGCCAGGAAAGAATCCAAAATACCGCAACATCCATCAGTCCAGCATGTGCTAGCGAGGAGCAGGCTGTGGATTAAGCCTGACAGCACTGGTGAAAGAAGAAAGCATTCAGCACAGAGCACATGTGCAGGGTGATTTACAAAGAAGGATAGGCAGGTTCTAGCTATTCATTTTTGAATATTTCTGGGCTTGCTCCAATTGCAAGGCTTAGTCCATGAACTTCAGATTTACAATGCTAAGTATTTTTCTAAGGTCAAGGGTGGTAATTGAAAGTCAACTTTGATACTCACATTAAAAAATACTGCTAATAGGGAACTGTTCTGAAATCAGCCCAGCCTGATGCCTTTCAGACTTGGTAATAATGAATATATGAGTGTCATGGGTTCAGCAGTAGCAGTCATTTTTTCTCCTTAGTTGGTGCAGCGCTGTGTTTTTGACTTGTGGTCTGAGAACAGTGCTGATAACACCAATGTTTTTAGTTATGGCTTAGTGATGTTTTGTCGTTTTTATGCATGATGTGAGCCATGTCTGGGGTTAGACTACAATCTAGGATGGCCAAGAGATTTTCCCTGAGGCTGGACAGCCATGAGTGGCAGGGTGTGTGGAACAGTATGGGCGAGTATCTAGGCCACGGTGCTCCTCCAGTGCTTTGGAAGCATTGGAGATGGAAGGCAGTTGGATGGAGTCCCCAACAAAAAGCTGCAGAAACTGATGAAGAGGAGGGTAAATTATTTTGAGCTTGGTGGGCCCATGACACTTCAGGCCATCAGAGCAGAGGTGCAACATACAGATGGACTCATGATCGAGGGGTGGACTT
>JAOEHY010011940.1:0-28806 GCA_025447955.1 Psilopsiagon aurifrons
GCAGAGCATGAGGCTCAGAAAGTCCTTGGCCAGACCAAACATCACTAAGCCATAACTAAAAACACTGGTGTTATCAGCGCTGTTCTCAGACCACAAGTCAAAAACACAGTGCTGCACCAGCTACTAAGAAGGAGAAAAATGACTGCTACTGCTGAACCCATGACCGTTAAGTAGGGAGAAATTCTGTGCTTCTATTGTTTATGGCCTTGATATTCCTGAGCATTTTAAGTTTATTAAATAGGTCCTCATTACCCTGCTTCCCTCAGTCGATGGTAAGTGCTTGGCATAGATGGGCTGGCAGGACTGGGGCAGTAGAGAGATACCCATAATACTGAAGCGCAGCATTAGTCAGTGATCCAGAAGTGCTGGTGGGCTTAACTAGTCAAAATCTACCCTCCAGAATACTCCTTACCCAAGGGTATGGGGACTAAGGTAGGGGCTGACCTCAGCTCTTCTGGTCAGGGGAAAGGGTGTGAGAAGGAAAAAAACTGATACTGCATGTCCACAATTGGTAGATTGTAGACACTGCCCCACGTAGGATGTTTTCCAGCAGTCTTGATGCAGGTGCAAAGGCAGTCCTGAACTATTTGGTGACAACCATCAAAATAGCAGAGTCATTATTCTCAGCTCTGGTGGAATCTCGCTTGTAAATACTGGCTGTGAGGGTGCAGCTGTTCTACGAGCTTTCCGTTTGGGCATGCCAGGGTTCCTGGACAATGCTCTTGGTGCGGCCAACACTGAGATGATGAGAAATTGCACAGCTGTACAAGTAAACAATGACAGAGCTGGCATAAAGCCCATTATGTTCCTAAGGGTATAAAAGCAGGAGCCTCTTGCAGCCAGTTCCGAGGTCTCCCCTGTGACGCTCCTATGGTGCATCCTATCCTGATGCACCGCATAGGAACTTTCCCAATTACCTGAGACTCAGCTGGCATCGGCTGCAATGGGGCTTCCTAGCTGAAGTGTGGGCCTGGAGGATGATTCTGTGGTGATTCGTAGAATCACCATACAATAGTTAGGGTTGGAAAGGACCTTAAGGTCATCTGTTTCTGACCCCCTTGCCATGGGCAGGGACACCACACACTGAAACAGTTCACCCAAACTGGTGATGTGTTTCTTCTTAATCTCTGTTCTCTCTATGAGTTAATGATTTGATGTGTTGCTCATTTTCCTCTGTACTTTACTTATATATCTACCTATCTCTGATTTGCCTTATTGTACTTGTTTTCTAGATAGAGAGATATACCTGATTTGCATTAGTGTGCTTATTTGTTTTAGTGTACTTGCTTAAGAAGCTATAGCTTGTGGTTGTTTTCAGGTGTACCCTGCCTGTTAGCAGAACAGGCCTAAACCTAATACCTCAGTTGTGAAGATTGGATAGATGATGCTTTTTTTCCGTGCGTAAGTATTTTTCCATACTTTTTCAGCACCGTGGACAAAGACACAACAATCTCTGAGCCATGGGGGGGGGGTGGGAGACTCTATTTTAAGCAGACTGTCTCAAAGCTTGTTTGCAATCCTGTGAGCTCACTGTGAGATGTACAGTTGAGCCAAGCTCAGCTGCTGTGAACAGGTAAGTAACAAGCAGACACCTGAAACCAGTCTCTACCAAGGCCATCGCAGGCACATTGCTGTGCACCCCCCAACCTCAAAGGCATGTGCAGCTCATAGCAAATGATCACACAGTGTTGACACACACCCCATGTGTGCCCCTTGGGACCAGTGTGCCAGGACCGAGAGCATGCACAGTAATGCACTAAGACCCTATAGAAGACTCTGTGATCCAACGGCGAGTGGAACCCCTCCACCAAATTACACGGGGACTACAGACCAGCCACACACTGCTGGATCCCTGGTGGTGACTGTCTCTTGCTGCAAGTCTACCTCGACTGCTTGCCAGATAACCTCCTTTTCTGTTTTCTCCCCCTTTCCTGTCACTCTTTTCTTACCTCAATAAATAACTACTTTGTTTAGATAGGTAACAATAAATCTTTTGATTAGTAGCATTTGATCTCGTTTGTGTCTTAATCTCACTCTGGGTATAACAGTGAATGTCCCTGGCTCAGGTCCTCCTGAAGTGGACTCTCCCACGGGGGGGGACAAGCTGATGGCAGGAGGGTTTGAGCCCCCATCCCTGCTGGGCACATGGCAGTGGCTGCAGATGCCAGGATGCAGGACTGGGGCTGCCCAACAGGCAGTGTCCACACTTACTCAGGCTGGGCTGTCTCCTGCTCAACTGCTGATGCCATCTGCTCCACTGGCAAATGGGTTTCAGCCTTTCTCCACCTCTCCTTTCTCCTGGGCTGGGTTGGAGGTTGGGAAACCAAAGGCCTCCGATCCCAAGGGCCTGACATGGAGGAGATACTCTTCAGCAAGCCTCATGGTGCCATATCCCAGAGGACCTCATGGAAGGAGCCTGCAGCTGGTGAGGGTCAATCCCTATCCCCATCGGTGGGGAGGATGCTGGTCCTCCCCTGCAGCCCAGCCTTCCCACAACACCTGTTCTGCCTTTGCTTGTTCCCACCGCTCTTGCCAATGGGTCTTCACTTGCTCCCACCCTGCATCCAGTTGCCAGACCTCCTGGAGGGGATGAGGATCCAGCAGGATTAGGCTCAGCTCCTTGGGGCCTGACCCTTAGTGCTTTAGTGCTGCCCTTTTGCCTCAGCATGTGCCTCCAGCGCTTGCTTGCAGGCTTTATCTAATGGAGGGGCAGAGATGGGCTTGAATGGAGGAGCTGTCTCCAGCCCACCTGCATCCATGGTCCTGGGGGAGCAGAGAGTCAGACAGTGGGGCACTTGGTTTCCCACTGTCACTCACTACTGTCACCCATCTATCTGAAAAGCGTAAGCCCACAGACACATTCATCCAGATGACAAAAGCTGGGAAAGGCCCCTCTTCCTGGGGAATGAAGGATCCTGGGGTTAGGGAACCCTGGGAGGTGGGAGGACAGCTCTGCAGAGTGGGACTCCAGTGATCTGGATGGTGGTCCCAGGCAGTGACAGGCTGATGGACGGGGTAGGTGATATTCTGCTCTGTTCTCTACACTAGGGAGGTCATGGCTGGGGACAGGACCAGACTGGGGCCTGCAGTGCATGAGAAATGGGGTGGGCTGGAGCTGGACACTGTGACCACACCAGCACTTCCTTCAAGCCAAACCTTCATCTCCCAGTGCCCAGCATTCACCAGTGCTCCCCATTGCCTCCCATGGCTGAAGATCCCAGTCACCCGGCAGTGTCCCCACCTGCCAGTACACCGCAGCTGTCCTCCCACCTCCCAGTGATCCCTAATCTGGGATCCTTCATGCCCCAGGAAGAGGGGTCATTCCCAGCCCCTCTTTACCCAAGGTATGGAGATGGGGCAGAGACAGTTCTTCTTAGAGACCCCTGGTCTGAGGCTGGCATCATCCCTGGGGGAATCCTGAGGGGAAAGACAGTCCTGGGAGGTGGATTGCACTGGAAGATGGTAGTGCTGGGAGGTGAACGGCACCGGGAGATAGGGGGATCTGGCTCTGGGGGGCTGTTGGAGGATGCTTTTGTGTTGGAGCAGTGGGAAGACACCATAGGATGTCTGGCTGTCAGGGGTCCTTCAACTGTTCCCCTTCACCACTCCCAGATGTCTGGGCACTTGCATGTCCAGGTGACCTGTGCAGGAAGCAGGACTCATGCTGGAGAAGGTGGCTGAAGCCATGCTGGAGGCAGAGGTGACCGTGCCTAGGCTGGGCCTGCTGCCAGAGCTGGTGTCTGCCAAGTCTGGCTTTGCCCTGGGGGCTCTCGGGGAGGGCAAGGAGGAGTCCTGGGGAGGGATAAATCTGCCGCTCACCTTCTCCAGCCTCATCCAGGACTCACCACACCGCAGAGAAACATGAAGGTCACAGTGCTCAGCATGACCCTGCTCTTCACCATCCTGCTGTCCACCTGACCAGATGCTAAGGTGAGTCCCCAGTGCCCCATGGAGGGGCTCAAGGCTGGGAACAGGTCTTGCCTGCAAGACATCAGCTCCCCTGCAGGATAAAATCATAGTGGTGAGCATGAAATCCCTTGAGTTGGCTTCTCCCTTTCCTGAGCAAGGGGAAAGGGAGAAGCCCCAGGCAATGCTGCTTTCTGCCTTCCACAGTTCTGTCTGTTCCCAAGCTTCCTCGCAGTATAGCTCCTGATAACTGGAGCCCAGCTTCTTCACTGAATGGTTGGGCCTATCTACTCCTTATGATGGCCCTGACTGGTTTCTTGTCTTGGTGCCCCCACACTCCTGCCTTTTGGGCCCCTTCACCCTTTTGGTCCCATCAGATGTCTCCTCCCTGGGATCTCCTGTATGTCCTACCCAGGGTCCACAGATGCTGTCCCTTTGATCGTTCCCAATGCCTTTGGGATGTCGCTCCCCTCAGTCCTTTGCCTTTCATCCTGTCCACTGTGGTAATGTCCCCAAAACCCCTTCCTTGAAACCCAGCTCCCAAACACTCTCCCAGTCCCCTCACTTTGGTCCTCTGCAGTAGCCCTTCTGCCTCTACTAACCAGCATGCTTGAAGTCCCCATACCCTCTGCACTTGAATTCCTGTACCCCATATTAACATCCCACACAAGTCCTGTCCCTTCAATGCCATCAGCCTGGTTAATTCACACCACTGCCCTATCTTTGGGTTCCAGTCACCCCGTCCCTTTCGGAGACCCCTAATTCCCCAGGCTATCCTTACCTCTCTCCCCAAACCTGGTCACTGCATGAACAGGTTTCCCAACTGAAACTTGGAGCAATGGGGTGTGGGGAGCAAAAGAGGTCTTCCTGCTCAGACCAGAGGGAAGCCATGGGACTGGGGAGGCTGGGGGCACCTGTGGCCCACACAAAGCCCCACCAAGGTCCAATCCAGACAAGCTCTTTGCTCTCTTTCCCAGACAGTCTTGGAAGAAAGTGGAGATGGTAACCTGGAGGTAAGTGTTGGGGTTGACTGACAGGGCAACCAGTCTGGGGAACCAGATGGCAGTTTGTGCCTTCCATCCCTTGCTGGTCCTTTGCCAGTACTGGGGACATGCCAAGTGGCCAGTGAGGTTTTGTGGTCTCTCTACAGGTCGAACATGAAATAGAGGAACAGGAGAAACCTGAGGTAGGTATCATGAGTTCTGCTGTCCCCAGATGTTCCCTTCTCATGGTCACAACACTCCAGGACATCCCAGTGTGCCCCCCCGCACCCCAGTGCACCCCCCTACAACCCTCGAGAGCAGCCCCACACCCCAGTGTTTTTCCATGGAGGCCCCCTTCTCCTGTGTCCCCCTTGCGCTGCCATCCATCCCATTTACAACCCAAAGCACCCCAGTATGCCCCAATACATGGCCAGGCACACAGGTGTGCCCCTTCCCCAGGATCCCCACTGCTTTCTGTGTACCACCATGCAAATTCATGTACCCCATTTCTCCCTGAAAGCACCTTCACCAAGGACCCCATTGCTCATTGCATTTCCCTGCCTGTCAGTACACCCCAGTGCACCCAAGCGTGTCCCTAACCCTCCCTTTCTCCCCAAATTCCCCTCAAGGTGCTTCTCCGTCAGAAACGTCTGGCTGTAGGTCTTCATGCCTAGGTGAGCAGCATCAGGGTGTTTCCAGCCCCACAAGGGATCCTGAGACCCAGGAAAACCCTGAGCCCTCAGGGGTGGCCAGAATTTGGGTATGGAAGAGGAAAACAGAGGGGGCTGTCCATGACCCATGTGCTAGGGCAAGCTGGACAGAGCTACCTTCCCTTGCACTCAGCTGGTCTCAGCAGACACAGGGGATCACTGTGCAGGCCAGGCAAGGGCTCTGGTGCCATACAGACCCCCAGGATCACTGTGAGGGCTGGGCAGGGCTCTGGGAGGTTTCAAGGCATCCTGGGTTAAGGGACTCTGTGTGCCCTCTAGATCTCACAAGAGCCAAGCCCTATCCCAGGCGTATTGGAGTCTCCAATTCCCTTCTCCTTCCCCAGGTCTCTGCAGAGAGAGACACTGGGGACAAGGCCCCTCTCATATGCCAGCATAAGGTGCAGGGGGATGTCTCATTTTGGGCTCTGTCTTTCAGGACCGGAAGTGGTGGTGACATCCATATTGTCCCCCTCCAGTGGCATGAGGAGATGGTCATCCCTGGAGGACCCCACCGGATCCCCTGGGAGCCCTGGGCCATTTCCCTCTCATGATCAATAAACCCCTTCAGTAAAGCTGCACTCTGTGTGTCTGTGTGACTGTTTCTGTGTCCCCTCTGCCAGCGGCTGCATGCCTGCATCCTCTCTGGCTGCATCACAACAGTGAGCAGAATGACTGAGGGGGTGTGGGCTCCTGTGGTGTCTGCGTAAAGGAGATTCCCTTCCCAGACACTGTGTGGCCCAGGTAAGGGCAGATGAGGACAAACTGGAGTGTCCCTCTGCTCTGGTTTAAACACAGCTGGTAACTAAGCACCAGGCAGTCGCTCACCCACCCCCTGGGTGGGATGGGGAGGGGAATCGGAAGAATGCAAAACCTGCAGGTGGAGATAAGAACAGTTTAATAATTGAAAGTAAGTAAAATATAGTGGTAACATAAATAATACCAACAATAACAGAAATAATAGTAATACTAGGAAGCAACAGGGAAAGAGAAATGAAAATCCAGAAAACACAAGTGTTGCCCAATACAATTTCTCAGCACCCGCTGACCAACACCCAGCCTGATCCAGCATCAAACGGCCCTTTCCATCTAACTCCCTCAGTTTCTATATTGGTCATGACATGCTGTAGTATGGAATACCTCTGTGGCTAGTTCAGGTCAGGTGTCCTATCTGCGCTTCCTCCTGGCTTCTTGTGCCTCTCCTCACTGGCAAAGCATGAGAGACTGAAAAGTCCTTGATCAGGGTTAAGTGTTACTGAGCACTAAACCATTGGTGTGTTACCAGCACTGTTCTCAGACTAAAGCCAAACCACAGCACTGGACCAGCTACAGGGAAGAGAATTAACTCTATCCCAGCCAAAACCAGGACTACTGCCTGGGAAAGGTAAGGCAGCCTGCCTGCCCATCCTCCTCTGCTTTGCAACCACCAGCCCTTGAGCATCCCCACCTTCTGCTGGGGCTTCTGAGAACACACAACCACCTTAGCGGTGTGACCATCCACAGGACAGCAGGCCTGCTCCCTGCCTTGGCCCAAAGCTGAGCAGAGGGAGGCCAAGGAACACATCTTTGCCTTTCACTAGCTCAGCTATTCAATGCTGACGTGTGCTCACACATCACAAGCTGTCCAGAAGGCATAAGTAGACCCTGGATCAGGCCTTTCTCACACACTGGGGATCAGCTGGTAAAGCAGGGGCATCCAGCAGTATCTGGCTGGAGCTAGGAGGGCTCTGGGCTTGGAACCAATTCCAGTGCCAGCTCAGCTCCAGCTATGAGCTTGCCCTGCCACATGGAGTGGGCATGTCACTCTAGTTTGCATCAGAGCCTAGATTTTCCTTTGGAAGGCCTTCTAAAACCCCTTTGTGGGGTTCATTTTATCTGCCCCTTAGCTTTGTCTCTCTTGCCTTTACCTTCCTCACCAACAAGGGGAGACATGCCAGTCAGTAACAGCAGCAGATCATTATCAATGTCCTGATAACATGGGAGTTTCCCATCAGGCATGCCACTGTGACAGGGCCACTTTAGCTAAAGGTGCCCAGGCATGCACACAACAATGGGCAAATGCACATAGAGCAACTCGTTAAGCCAGATGCCTGCACTGCGGACAACTCTTTTGGTGCTATGGCACCTTGTTTTCTTCCCTATTCCCCTTTCAGGTGATGCTGATCAAGCCACAGACACCTGCTCTCTCTTTTGGCCTCAGACATTCCCTCTACATGGCTCCTCTACTTCTTTCAATATGAGTCTAATAAAAAACACTCCCCAAGAGCTGGTCTCTTGCCTTCAGCTGTGGTGTGAGGGGTTGTGCCTGCCTGAGGAGGATTGGCTCTCTTCATTCCACACCTGTGCTTCAGCCAAAACCCTGCGAGGATGAAGGGAGAGGAACAGCATGAGCAAGGCACAGAGCTCTCTGACAGCGTCGTGTCACTTGACTGGAGCCAAACACTGGCCTGTGAATGCAGCATCACCCTTCCCTACACTCTCTCTCCCAGGGCTGTGTGTCCCGCAGGAACAGGCTTTTCCCCAAGGACACAGCTCATCTCAACACTCCCCTTTGCAGTGCACACGGGTGGCTTCTCTGAAGGGTGTAGCCAGAAATGCAGATGCTCTGCATGACCATTGACATGGGCTAAATACCACAGATAAGTCCCCCCAACACACCAACATTTAAGGAGAGAGAATCATGAATTTCAGTCTGGAAGAATCATAGAATCTTAGAAGTCAGGGACCTCTTTGAATGGCCTGGAGGTGTTACAGGATGTGCTCTGCTGACCAAGCTTGTGCTCACTGCTGGGAGAAAAACCCACAGAGAAAAGGGTGAGTGGTAGGAGGACCCTGCTCCCCTGGAAGAAGCCCTGTCTCAAAGGGGCTCCCAGAGCTGCCCTGGGACGGGACATTCCCTCAACCCTCAGGTGTCATGCAGCATGCAGGAGCATACAGAGAGGGGCTGTCCCTGGCTTGGACAGGAAGAACTGCTGAGAGGAAGCTCCTCTCTTGGGCCCAGGACCTTGCTGCTCTCCTCATGGCTGACCCCCTCCTCTCCAGCGCAGGGGGTCAGCCATGGGTGGAGGAGTGAGGGGGAAAAGCCTGGCAGATGTGCCCCATGGAGGGGTCCCACTGAACATGGGCAACTGAACCTTGCCTGCTTCTCCCACACTGAGCTGTAACTGATCTCAGACATGGCCTTAGGAAAGGGCTCCCAAGCTGTCCCAGAGCTTCTGGACAGTGGCAGAACTGTCCCAGAACAGGCAGAGAGAGGACAAGAACCCACTCTGCCTCACCAGCCTTGGTCCCCTGGGCATTGCCTTAGCAGAAGGAAGTGACAAAGTCCCACAGTGTGCAGCAGAGAAGGCCCAGGCAGCTGCTGCCATTGTGGACGCAAGCTCTGCTGCCCAGAAGGGTCCCATCATGCAGGGGCTGGCAGATGGACATGTAGTGGTCACAGGACAGGATGGTGAGAAAATAAAACTCAGCTGTGTTTGAGGAGAGAAAGAAAAAGACCTTGGCAGCACAACCCAGGAAGATAGCCCTGGTCTTCCAGAGGGAATTGTCAATCGGTTTAGTGCACATCTCCCTTTTAGTGTCAAAAGTGTTTTACTTGGCCATTCCTGTTGCTTTTGTATAAAAGTCTGCCACACAATGGAATTACAGAATGGCAATGTTTAACTAGCATATAATGTATTATAATAGTAAAAATTTGGGAAAAGACCCTAAGACCAGGCAGAGCACTACTGTTTGCTTTAAAAACAAAACCCCACACAATCCCACAGAGCAGTGGAGCTGCTTTATGCAGCCTGCATGTGGCCTTTAGGATGATTCCACATCCAGCCTGTGCTTTGAGCCTCCCTATTCCTCTTACCCTCAAGCTCACAGAGGGCAAGCCACAGACCAAATGCCAGAAACAGGTAAACCCTCATCATTCCTATTGCTGGCAATCCCACATGGAGCTACGACTTGGGCCATGGAATGCACAGGCATTGAGAAATCGCTCTCTTTTCCCTGTGAAATAGCATTGGCTGTGCTTCTGAACACACTTCAGGCGGTCAGTAGGAAAGTATGAATTCCAGGAAGCTCCAGGATCAACAGCAGTTGCTCATCACCTTCTGAGAAAGACACCCCCAAAAGAGCAACAAACCACAAAACCACATAAAGGCAGCCAAAGGAGTTGCCCTTTAGGGCATTGTAAGGGCATGTGAATAGGTACAACTTATCTAATGCTTCTCTGTCTGTCCCCCTTCACCACCCCCAGATGGCTGAGCCACTCCGTTTCCACCTTCCCCATGCAGCACTAGGGAAGATGAGGGGAATTAGAAAACAGAAGAAAGAGAACTGGTGCACATTGGGTGAATGAGAGAGCACACTGGGAGCACTGGGGTAGGAGGAGGGAACAAAGAAGTGGCACTGGGATGGTGGGAGAGAAAGGAAGCAGAACTGGGACCACTGGGGCAGACAAAGGGAACCAGGCAGTGGTGTGGGAGGGCACAGGGGCAGGTGGATAGACTGAGGGAGCACTGGGGTTCAGGGGGGTTCAGATGATGCTGAGATCGCACTCAGCGTGTATGGCATGACATTGGGGGCAGCACTGCGGCAATAAGGGCTGCTGGCAGGTGTGGGGCAACTGAAACCCTGGGGACAGAGAAGCTCTGTGCCCTGCTGGAAGTTGTCACCTATCTATTGTTCTCTAGAGGCAGCTGAAAATCAGAAGTGACCACAAGTAACCACCACCAGGCCAGAAACCCCACATCTCTCCCGGCTCCAAGATATTTAGCCACTATCTGGTGGCTCCCCACCTCTTACTCTTCTCATGTTCAGGACCATTATCCCCCAGATGGCTCTCACAGTCCCTAGAGGTGTTGATTGAGGTGCTAATCAGTATCCTCCAGCCCCCTAAATTACAGGCTCTTGCAGATGATGTCCCAGTTGGGCATGAAGCTATAGAAGGAGGCACATCAGCTCCTGCATAGTAGACTTCACTTGTATGCTCTGATACTGGTGAGAAGGCACCCATACAGAAGGTCCAAGGTACAGAAAGACTCGGGCCAATTTACTGGTGATAAAATCATTGCTGGTCCATTTGTGGTGCTCCCACTGATATTTGTGGATATTGGTGAGTGAGTGACTCAAGAAGGGTGAAAAGGTAAGGGATGGAGGGATAAAGGGATGGAGAGAGGGAAGAAATGAAGTGGGAAGGGATGGGAAAACCAACAGATGCTAGGTGAGTAAAGGGGGAATGGAGAGGATGGGGAGACAGAGGAAGAATTGAGCTCACTGCAAGGACTGAGCAAGTGGCTTGCTGGGCTGCACTGCCCACTGCACTTAACTACTTACATGCATGCAATGCCTTAAACATCGACTTCACAGCTGTGTCATAGCCCCCTGAAGTGCTAATTATTCAGCACTTTGTGGCTCAGCAACTAATGCACAAGGCAAAACAATTTTCCAGTTGACTGCCTCTCCTTTAAACAATCTCCAAAGCAAATATTCAGAAGTGCTTGATGTCTTCTCAGAACTGTGTAACAACAGTCCTCTTCTCTATACCAAGTCTTCTGTAAAGAACAAGCACTCATCATGTAATGGGTAATCTACAGAAATTATCTTTAATGTTTCACTAGGGACTCCCAGCCATTTTCAGCTCTCAGCCACACACACTGCTTCTTTGTTCATGTTTTTCCATCTGGATCAAACTAGGCAGGCTTCATTTGAAGCTACAACAGGAGTCTGTATTGTAATGGAGACAAACCAGGTGACCTCTTGCTTCCTCTGAAATATCCCATAGGCGTCAAGATCCAAGTCAGGTTTTCCCCACCAGCCTTGTAGAATTATCCTCACAGTGGATTATTTTAGTCATTTTAGAGGGAGCAAGTGCTGAGGCTTCTGCTTGGTATATGGAAAGACTGCGACACTTCAGGAGAGGAAGAGTCTAAAGAATAAGACAATAACTTGGGCATTCACAGCTCTGCTCTCCTGATGCTGACCTCAGAGGGCCTCAGTATGGCCACTCAGTTCAGTGCTGCCATTGCTCAGAGCAGTTGGTGTGTTTGCTGATAGTTGCACATGAACACTTCTGATGTTCTGCTCCCTCAAGAAACTGGTTGATAGGCCACCCCAAAAGGGATGGGGGTTTGGAGTGATTCTTTGGGAACAGCAGCCTTTGTCCCCATGCCTGGTAGGACACCTCAGCCAAGCTGCCTTGGTGAGGAGAGATGAATGGAACTGGAGATAGAAACCTGACATACTTCAATGGTTACCTTTCAGAAACATGCAAGAGAAACAGATCTTTGTCCTGATGTGAAAATTGACCAGGGTTGGCCAAGACTATGAAAGTGCTCTCAGTGTTGTTCTCCTTTCCTTCTAGCAATGGCATGTGGACAGCATTTTGCTTGTCTCATGGAAAGAAGCCAGGCTGACAACCATGCTTTAAGGCTTTATTGCAATTGCAGTTGATTCTTGCACACGACGAGGTTGTAGTGCTTGAAAACAGGCATGAACAGTTCCAGGCTTGGCCAGTTCCCAGGCTCCCATGGCTGCCCCTACTCCACACAGGTCAGAGGATGCTGCCCAGGATAGGCAGGGAAGGAAATCTCCCCAGTACCAGGCATCCTGGATGCTTCAACTGCCACAGCCCACCTGGATAAGGTTCTTTCCAAGTTCCCTCAACACGCTCCTTGTCCCGTGGGCCCTGGGCAAACGTGGCTTATCAGAGATGCCACAGGGACAAACATCCTTCTGACAGCCAGGGGAGCTCTGTTTCTGCAATTAGCTCCAAATGACTGCTTGGGGACAAGCAGACAATTAATTGTTTCCACTCTGAATGGCCATATCTTGCTCAATGATAGCACTGGCTTAGGTTGACAATGACGGTGGTGGTGTCACAAAAATCCACACTGACTGAGGCACACAAAGTACAGAATTACAACAAATATTTACTCATGCACATAAGGTGTTTCAGCTAAATTGGGGCACCCAAATGTGGTTTTACACAGGGTTCATGTAACCTTCAAATGTTCAGGTAAGGTGTGAATCAACAGAACACTAACATCTTCACAACCAATTAATAAACATAGTCAATCAAAGAAGGAAGATGAAGATCACAGCGCTCAACTTGGCTCTGCTGCTCACCATCTGGTACACCAAATCAGATGCATAGGTGAGCCCAAAGTATTAAACATTATTAATGATTAAGGCTGGGGGTTGGTCTAGGCTGCAGGAAGTCCAAATGACTATGGATGTTCTTTGCCCTAGTGGACATCTGGGTATAAGGTGCGGATTCATCTCTGGAGTCCTGGGTCCCTAACTCTCATCCCATTGCCCTCTTCTCCCTCTCCTTCTACTCATACCTCTTTGATTGTTGAATTTGGACCATGTGGTAAGTGCCCAGATGGCCCCTTGGTTGCCAGTCTGGGGTAATGAGATCCCAGAGAGCCTGGAAATGCCCCTCCAGAGACATCTAGGGAACTCTGGGGAGACAGGGGTAGGCTTTCTTAGCAAGCCGATATCATCAATCCTGCAGAAGAAAGCTGCAATGTTGGGAATCAAACCTCTTATCTTTGCCACTCCCTGACCAAGCAAGGGGTTACCCAATCCCACTATTCCCTCTCCTTCCTGCCGTAAGTTTTTCTCTTCCTGGAGCCCAGGTTCACAGTGAATGGCCACATCTGTCCCATGCCTGGGAAGGCACATCCCAAACTCATGGAGAGGCCTCCACCACATCTATGGTTATGTGTCCATAAAGAAATCCTCCTTGCTCTCTCTCCATGACCTTTCAGTTCTTCCCAGATTTATGCATGGTATTTTGTCTGGTCCATAGCCTAAATTCCCCTAACAGCAGTCCTCCCAGGACCCTTAACTTGGATCTACTTCAGTTCTTTTCCTTCAGTGCCTACCAATCACCTCAGCTGGTCTTCCCAAAATCCCCTCGACGCTCCCCAATCTCCTCTCCTTGGGTACCCAAATTCCCTGGAGTATCCTATGTGTCCATCTCCACTGAGGTTGTCCTTGCGTGGTTAGACATCCCAGACAAACCTGGAAAGCAATGAGGCTGGGAGTGCAAGAGGGGGAAGTTTGGGGAGAGGCGAGGGGAAACATCTCTGATCCTCCCCACCTCTCAGGTCTCATCACAAGTGCTTTGTGGATGTGGCAGATCCTGATCTCCCAGTAAGCGAAGATGTTCTTTTAACCACAAGTACCTGAGAGAGATTGGACTTCATGCCAGACGGCATGGGGAATCTGTCCCCTCTGCTCCCTTCTGGCCCTTGGGAACATCCCTGTGACCCTCAAGCTCTCTCACGGTAACCTTCCTGTCGCAGGTGGTTGACATTCAGGAGGAGGAATCTCTGGTCTGCACCATGAGTTCTGCAAGCTCCTTCCTCTCCTGGCCAGGGCTCCCCAGTGTACCCCAGTGCATCCCGTTGCCCCACTATGCAAACCCATGAACTACAGTCTTTTCCCTGGAGGTCCTCTTCCCCATGGTTCCCATTGCTTTCCCCTCCCAGTACACTTCAGGGCTCCCCTTGGTGACCCTAAGACTCCCTTTCTTCCTCCTTCTGGTCAATGAGATGATACCCCTTGTGCATCAGAAATGCCTGGGTGGGCTCTTTGGTCTCAGGGAAAGCAGCACTGGGGGACACACATCCTCACATGGCATGAGGGATCTTGGGGGATTGCAGAGACCTCAGAGGCCTGGGGGGCAGGGCCTGGATGGGAGTAGAGGGGACTGTGCAGGAATAGTTGCAGGGATGAACTGGGCAGATCCATCCCCTTGTACTCTGTGAGACTGTAGAGACCAGAAGGGTCTCTTGTAAAGACCACAAAGGGCTCTGGGTACCACATTGGAAGTCCAGGGTCATTGTACAGATGGGACAGAGGCTCTGGGTGCCCTCCCAGGAGAGCCAGCTCCTGCTACGTGGGTGGTGACTATTCCAAACCCTTCTCCCTCCCTAGATCTTTTCAGAGAGACAGTGGGGATGAGGCCCCTCTCTTATCCCAGTGGATTTGGCAGTCACTTTTGTATCTGTCTTTCAGGACTTGAGTGAGGTTTTATGGGCCCATTCTGTTCTCCTCCAGCAGTGAGAAAAGATGATCATCCCTCTTGTAGTAAGGGGCCCAGAACTGAACTCAGGATACAGGGTACAGCCTCTGCAGTGGGATGATCACTGCCCTGATCCTGCTGCCACACTGGTGCTGATGCTTATATTCTTCTTTACCGCTTCCCCAGACCCAAGGGAGTTGGGGGGAATCAAAATCATAGAATCATAGAATGGTTAGGGTTGGAAAGGAGCTTAAGATCATCCAGGTCCAGCTCCCATGACATGGGCAGGGACTTCTCACCCTATATCATATTGCCCAAGGCTTTGTCCAACCTGCCCTTGAATGTGGCCAGGGATAGAGCATTTACCCACTTCTTTTTCTGGGCATCTGTTTCAGTGCCTCACCACCCCCACAGTAAAGAACTTACTCCTTATATCTAACCTGAACTTCCTGTTTTAATTTGAACCCATCACCCTTTGTCCATTGCTACAGCTCCTGATGAAGAGTCCTTCTCCAGCATCCTTGTAGGCCCCTTCAGATATTGGAAGGCTGCTATGAGATCACCACCCTGTGGCATAAAGGCAATAAGAATTGATGGATCAGGCACTATCAGGTGGAATATCTGTACACGGTCCTTGATGGCTTTTTGATCCTATACAAATCAGTAGGCAGGTTTTCTGTGCAGTCAAAGTTTAAGTAGTTGTTAATGGGTGGTTAAATTTGCCTGCAGTTTGCAGTGTAAACATCTCCCTAAGACACTGGTTGGGTTGTTTTCAGATAGTACAAAAGAACGTGTAATTGATAGGTGGCCCACCTGGAAGGGTGTCTTTTCTGAAAAAGGCCACGTCTTGGGGACCTTTATTCAATTCCCATGCTATATTGTAGTCCCACTGTGTTCCTGTTGTGTGGTCATTTGTTCAAAGATGAATGCATGGTGACCATATCTATTGGCCACAAATAATTCCCCCCCTCCCCCTTCTTCACCTTAAGGGTGTGTGGGAACCCTTGTTGTGGGTTTATGGTATTTAAAATCATATGGGCTTTACTCATGGTTGCTGTATAACAGATTCACAGTAATTGCCAATCTTGGGTATATTTATTTTCCTGTGCAGGTGCAGGTGCAGGGGACTGGATTTGGAAGTCATGGTTAAACATGGCACAGTTTGTGGGGCCAGAGAAAAACACAGCTTAAAGGGGTAATCTTTTTTCCAGTGGCCTTATGACTCGCAATAGTTGCAGCAATTGTTTTGGGCAATTTCAGGGGAAAAAAGTCCTTGTGGTTTACTGTGTCCTTGCCCTTGTCCCATTCCTCTTGGGAAAAAGGGTCATGGACACATAAGGGCTGTGGGAACTAGCAAGGAAGCTTTCCCCCCTGCATTGTTCCTCAGTTTCTCCTTATGATCCTTCCTCCCATTAAAGACAAAAGTTGCTAGGCTATCAATTTCATCTCTTCTTTGCCCTTGCCATTCTGGAGCACGTTTAGAAAAATCTTTTCGGATGTCAGGAGCGGGTTGGTTGACAAAAAGGGAAACAATTATTTCCAGGGTGGACCCTCCCATACATATTCCTTTGCTAAACTCATCGAGCATAAACATCAGATGGGTAATCTGTTGACCCTTACTGACATTCCCTCACCTAGCTGCAACTGGCTGTTTTTCATCCTGCTCAACTCCAGGGATTCCAAAAGTCCATCTCTACATTGTCTCAAGATATCCCTACCTGCTTCTGTACCATGATCCCACCCTGGTTTGCCACCAGCTGCAGCCTTTTCCCAGAGGCTTCTGCAGCCCAGTGCTCCTGCACCCATGCTCAGCACTGTCTCCATCCCCACACTCAAAGCCATACCCATCCAACTTTCTCATCCCAGCATCAGTGCAGTTCCCATCCCCATGCTTGCCACTGGCTCCAGCTCCATGCTTGGCCATTACCTCCACTCTCTGTGTGAGCCCTGACCCTCAGGCTTGGCCCTTTCTCCCCATTTGGTGAGGTCCTCAGGCCCATGCTCAGCACCTGTGTCCCATGCTGGCAGGGTTTAACCCTGTTAGGCAGCTAAGCCACTCACAGATGCTCACTCACCCTCCTCCACACTAGAACAGGGGAGAGAATCAGAAGGGTAAAAATGCAAAACCTAATGAGTTTTAAAGACAGGTAAATGACCAAATGAGTTAAAGCACCCAGGAGCCCCTGCAGTGGAGCCAGGGGCAAGGCTAGGCCTGGTAGCAGGGACTTAGGGTAGGTTTGACTCCAGGAGGTCTGTGGGCACCACCATCCTGGCCTGGGGCTGGGGTGGCTGTACTGCTGACCTTTTTCTCTCTCCCCTCACAGCCTCCAGTGACAATTCTGAGATTGTCAGCTCCACCTCTGCCAGCCAGGAGGCATCGGGGCTGTCCCATGGCTCCCAAGCCTATGAGAGCAGCAGGCCTAGCACCATCTCCAGGGTCCACCAGGGCGATTCCTCAGCTGCCTAGTGTTTGAAAGCAGCAACTGCTAGAGCTGCCCTGGGCCAGACCTGGTCCGACACCACCCACAATTACAGCGGCAAAGGCAAAAGCCGCACAGCTGGCCTGGAAAATCCTGTGTAACCAGCCTGCCCCAAAAGCTGCTCCCCATCTCCGAGCACATTAAAGTTGACTGTATGTCTTCTCTTAACTGGGACATCCCACACTCCTTTGTGAGGCATCCTCCTCTGCCTTTCTTGCAGGGCAGTGTTAGGGGACAGGACTTGTGGATAATCTTTTTTCCAGGCTCGGCCTCACTTTTGCCAGATCTTCCTATTCTCCAGCTCTAGCTGGCTGCCCAATACCTTGGAAATGTGCTTCAGGCCTTGCTGGCCCCAGGAGGCTGCTGTGCCGTCTTACTCCCATCCCAGTGGGAAGTTCACAAACTGATGAGCCCTGAGCCTGCTGAGCCCTGTCTGCCCTCACAGTCTCTGCCCCTTCCCCACTCCCATGCAGCAGCTCTTCCCCACCTCTGGGCACAGCTCCACCATGCCCCAGGGCGCTTCCAGCCCCTGTGGGAGAACAGCTGTGCACAGGAAGGCCTGACTGTCCCCCAGCACCCTGACAGTAGCCTGAGTATCATAGAATTGTAGACTCATAGACTGGTTTGTGTTGGAAGGGACCTTGAAGCTCCTCCAGCTCCAACCCCTGCCACACGCAGGGACACCTTCCATAGAGCAGTTGCTGCAAGTCCCTGTGTCCAACCTGGCCTTGAACACTGCCAGGAATGGGGCAGCCACAACTTCTCTGGGCATCCTGTGCCAGCACCTCAGGCACCCTCACAGGGAAGAACTGCCTAATGTCTAATAAATCTACAGCTGCTACTAATCCACCTTAATCTTGATACTCACAAAGAAAAAAAAACTGCTTTATCTCAGTGACAGCCTTGGCTGCAGTGATCGTATCATTGTGGAGTTTGAGATCAAGCTGATAGCCCTGAAAGTACTAAGACAAGGTTTTAGATTTCAGAAGAGGAAACTTCAGCTCCCTTCAATCCCAGTGAGATGATTGAAAGGGTCCCTCCCCATTCTGCACCCTAGGAGAGGAGCTAGAAGGAATAAGACTTTCCCATGGGACCTAAATGCAGCACAGGTGAACATGGCCTTCTTTGCTGTGAAGTTCCCTCTAGGAAGCCACATGGCTTTATACAGGCACACTTGGAAGCTAAATTCCAGCTTCATAAAATGCTACAGACTTGGAAAGGCATATAGTCTAGCTCATCTGACTCCTGAGATGACTTCTTAATCCACAACAGGACAGTCTTCACCAGCACTGAACACTGAAATGTGGCCACTGCTTTCCACAGCCTCATGTGTTCCTTTCTTGGGTCATCAGCCTGTGCAGCCTCCTCTCTTGCCTTAATGCTTGACTGCAGTCACCTGCAACCAGCACTCTTTTCAATTGACTAGGGGAGCAAAATAATGGAAGTGAAGGTGCCTCAGTATACCACCATGGCGTATTAGGGTACAGAAATACACCACTTACATAAGAAGGCTACATCAGAAAGTACATTAATGATTTTCACTCATTTATAAATTCTCTTAATTTGAAAGATGATGGATTATCACTGATCCATGATAGAAAGTGGGGTAACAGTCTGCAGCAACCTCTATCCAGGAGCTCAGATCTAAGCCCCCATGAAGCAATGAACTTCCCTAGAGAGCAAGTCTCATTCCCAAATGGGCCCACTGTTCCCTACTGGAAGGAGTATTTGTAATGATGTTTAATACAGGGCAATACTGTGCATTAATATATATATATATGGTTAGAAAGATGGTTTGGCTTTACTTTCTCAAAACTTGTCAAATTAGATCACTTCCAAGCTTATCAGAACTGCATCACAAGGCAGAAAGAACAGTGGAATTAAAAATTGTCCTAACAATAGCAGGACTTGAAACAAGTCAGCCATTCTTCGAGATGCTCTCTTCCACCAGTCCCAGCTTTACTCTTTCTTCCACCTCTCTTCATCTTTTCTTTCTCTTCCATTTTTTCCCTTTTTGCCAGTGACGTTCTTTTGGCATCCTGCACTGCTTCCATCCAGAGCTGCTCAAGCTGTACTATTCTCTGAAAAAAAAAAACCAAAAACAACAAAAAAAAAAAAACAGGCCATGTTTCTTTGTGTGACTTTTGTTTCTCTGAAACAATAAACTGGAAGCACATATAAGACTCAGGGAAGTTCCTATTTTGGCATAGTTTATTAAGTGTGATGTTAACAGACAACTCTTGGGCAGCTGTGGCTACCTACTCACCTATAAACTTCCTAGCAAACAATGACTACATATGTAAGTGTAAATGACACTTGCTTCTTCCAGTACATGTATCTGCAGTTAATGCTATTAGATACTTCAGAAGTCAGATAAACATTGAGAGTTTTGCTTATGAAGCACAAAATAAATGCTAATCACATCGTACTACAGTGAAAAGGAATCAGGAAAGGGGTTGGAGGGAATCAGAGCCTCTCAGAGCAACAGCCTGGATTGCTAAAACTCATCTGAGGCAATTTCAGGTAATTTTAAATCAAGGACACAATGGGAGAGAAAATAGTGTAACAGAAGAACACACAAAAACCTTTCTACCTCAGAATTAACTAGACAGGGAGATGCTACTGAGGAAGTCTGTTTATTACTGAGAAAAATTCTGTCTACAGAAAAGCACTCACACTTGTTCTGAAGTCACCAAATCTGAATTTAATGATATTTTGCATCTGCCATACAGGAAAAAGATTACCTCAAAGAAGCAGTAACTTAAATAACTACCAGTTAACATCCTGATGTTTCACCCAGCTGTATCCATAATGCATTAAATTTTTCAACACAAGGTAGTAAAATTCTGTTTTCTAAATGAATGTACTTTGTTTTCATGTTTAAGTCCTTCAGTGTACAGCTGCCATATACAGCTGTCAAACTTTCAGTCTGATGTCTATTCTGTTCGGCTCTGTAATATTTTGATTCTATGCAGAGCCCATACTGGTAAACATGTATGTTTGATATAACTTATTTCCAGTGAGACAGACTCCACTATTCCAAACACACAGGGTTTTATATGTATCCAAGATATGAAAGTCCCATTCAATGCAGATGCTAAAAGACACATCAATTGCAGAACTGTGAATACAGCAGTTCTGTATCCACCTCACAATTGTTAGATTTCTCATCCAATCTATGTGAGCATCTGATATAATTAAAATAGTGTAATTTCTACCTTGCTAGTCTTCTGCAGCTAGGTAGCATGTGGCTTCATTTTTATGAGCATGAGTGTGGTTTCCAATAAGCACAGTGGTGTGGTATTAACAACTCCATGCATGAATGTCAGAAATCTCATTGATTTCTCTTCTAAAATACAGGTACAGATGATCAATTGGTAGAATTTGTACTGAAAGCTACACTCTGCCTAACTTGTTTGATCTATAGTGGTCTTTCAGCCTGAAAAGTTGTCTATTGATGTCCACAGTAGCTAACCTTAGTCTTGGAGAGAGTATTTCCTTTGCTCTGCATTCACCTTAAAGATCCTTTTCTCCTGAAGTTGCGAGTAATGACACAGTAGTAGCCCTCTTAAAACTGGTGGGTTTACAAAGATCACAGCTATTCAACTGAATGAATTGAACCTTCTTATTTAAATTCTTTTGTAAAACATATTTTACCTGTCCATTACATGGAAGACATACCCCAGTCAGAATACAAGCACAAGCCACTGTACTCAGATCGTAATGATGGGAAGACTTACCCAGCAATCCCAAACACTCCTGCCTATGCCACTCATTCCAGGATTCCTTTTTGCAAATATCACTGCAAGTGAAGACTTCATGACAATGCTGGCAAGGTGAGAGCTGAACACCAACTGAACGTCCACACTGACAGCAGTATTTAAAGAAAGGTAATCTAGAACAAAGACCGTTGTAAAATGAAAGCACACTGTTGTTTGGTTAATGCTTTCCTCAAGCTGACAGCATGTTTCCTGATCACAGTAAAACTGAATTAAAATGACTACAATACAGAAATAATAATAATGTTCAACAATAATGCTCAGCAATAAAGGAACAGGAGTCTCTGTAGCTTATCACAGGGGTCTGTGGGGAGCAGACTACATACCAGCTGCAAAGGCAGCCCCCAGAAAAGCCAAGTGTCCCAGAGAGAAAAATGATCAAGCTTTTACCAAACCAACATCCACATCCTGCCACACACTATCACACTGCATGCTTTAGTGTACACTCGGCCTGGAGGTATCTATTTTCAAACTGGCATGCAAACAGATAATATATGGCCAGAGATAACAAAGCCAAGCTGGCAAACTTTAAATAACAGTCACAGAACCCCCTGGAATACTGCAGAGACAAACAAGGACTTTCACAGGCCTCTGCACCAGAACAGTTATTCCGAAGTCAGAACATGAAACAGATTGCTTGGACTAAGGCTGTCAGTGGAACAGGGAAGCAGAATATTAAATATAAGTGCAAGCTGGACTACAGATTCACATCCTTTTAAAAGCATCTAAGAATCATTTCCAAATAGCAAGTTTCACTAAGGTTTCATCTGTTGCTGGAAGTCATCACCAAGATTTGTAAAATCTTTGTGTACTAGCTTAACTTTCCTGGCTTTAGTTTGAGTCAGTTTATATTCTTCTAGGTATTTCTGCATCTTATGCTATTATTGATCTATCTCGGTTCAGAAAAAAATGCTACCTCAAAATTTCCGTATTCAAAAGGGCCCCAGTTTCTAACACGTATCTTACTTCCTCTTGATTCAAATACTGACAAAGTTCAGAAGCCTGTGAATTCCCTGCAGCAGGAGAAACTGCTGGCAAAATTCAATATCCTTGAAGCCAGTATTCCATTATTACTCAAACTTTTGTTAATACACAGTTCCAAGAAAAACATTCAATCTGTACAACTTATTCTTGGAATTTCTGGAGAAATGTAAGCTACAAAATTTGTATGGGCCTAATTCTTAGTATTTGCATGCTACTCTGATGTACTCATGTCATTAATTGGTTTAAAACACAAGGACACTGCTTCCACGAGAAGACTCAATTATTATGAACAGTAAAATAGCAAAGTCAGAAGCGGAAAAGGAGTGATGTGATCAGAGCCGAGAAAGAGCCTAATGGCAACTGGTAAGTCTGGACAGACTGGAGAGGAAAATCAGAAAAGAGAAAAATGGCAATAATTTTAGTGAGGAAAGAAAAACCTCAGGGCATAGGATTTTTGACTTCTAATAGTCAATACTTGAGAGTAGTATCCTGTAGTAGTGTCCTACCTCATGTTTTCCACATGCTGGCTCCCTCCTTTCTTCTTTGAAACACATGTATGAACAACTGAATCCACTACACCAGCAAAAGAGAACATGGGGGGAAAAAAAATTGGTATTCTGACTTAAGAATTCAAATACTAGTCACAAGATCCACTTTCATTACAAGTCTGCTTGGCTTTGTCTACTGTAAAAAATTTGAAGATACGTAATAAAATGCATCTTCCATCCACAAGCTTCAGAAGCCAAGAAAATATGAGCCAAATTGCTGCTTGTCACAGCCAAGAGGAAGAAACCACACAGATAATTTATTCTTACAACCTACTTGTGACAAGCCACAGTCACAGGCGATGCAGAACTGCAGAGGTAACAACCTTACATTCTGAGTTCAATTCCCAACTGTGCTACATCTTTTGTCCCAGAGATCTATCAGAGACCTAGATTCTAAGCCTGATTTCACCACACATTTGAGCAGTACTGAGGATGTAACTCAGATCATCCAAATTAAAATTTATGTAACATATTAATATATTCATTGTTGCTACTTTAATAGCAGAAGAGCACTGACACAATGGGAGAGGACCAGATAGTTGCCATAAGGAATGAAGGTATACTATACGTCCACAGTGACCATTGCATGTATCCTGATCCCTGCACTAATGAAAAGCAACTCCAAGGTTCTCCCACGAAAGAAGAGCCAACTCTCTCAATCACTACTACATGGTAGCAGATCTTGTACAGGGATTTACCTGGAAGCAGCTGGCAGGCACTAAACTCATATTCAGATTTCTTCATAAAGCATGTTCACTTTCTTTAAAATTAGTAGAACCCCTACAAACCTCTCCTTACCAAACACGGATAAGCAGTTTTTATTAGGAGTTACCTTTTCAGATAATAATGAGAACTGTAATAATCAATTCCCCTTCACTTCAGGTGATGCTACATTTAATCTTGAACTAATCTTAAGACTTGAACTAACATTTCTTGGATCTTCTCAGTTCTTCTTGATCCCACTCTTTCAGGATGACATGCTCACGGAGCTTTACTGTAATGTGTTCCAGCAGTGACTGATGTGTTTGAAAAACTTCCTTCTCCATGCTGATAGTATGTGGTATGGTGTGTGGGCAATTCTATCCTGCAACACAATATGAGATAATTCACTAACATATGGGAATACTAGCACACAAGTTAGTGTTTCAGGGTTAAAGCCAAACTATTCCAAAAGCACAGCATCATCCCTGCTCGATCCTGGCTTAGATCTCAGTCCACGATATGGAGTACAGAACACGTCCAAGTTAGATGTCCTAGTTGTTCCAGTTATTAGCTTGGTGAGTGCTCAAGAAATTAACTAAAATGATTTCCAGATGTTTCTTCAAAAGGAGATCACAGAATAATAGAATAGTTTGGGTTGGAACAGGCCTTTAAAGGTCATCTAGTCCAACCCCCCTGCAATAAGCAAGAACATCTTCAACTAGACCAGGTTGCTCAAGAGCACCATCAAGCCAGGGATGGTGTTTCCAGGGATGGGGCATCCCCTCCCACTGGAATAGCTTTCACATCTTCGCTGTGAAACCTATTTCAGTGTTTCACCACTCACATTGTAAAAAATTTCTTCCTTACATCTAGTCAAATCTGCTCTCTTTCAAGTTTAGAACTATTACTTCTTGTTCTATTGCAACTGGCCCGCTAAAAAGTTTGTCTCCATCTTACAAAGTCTCTTTAAGTACTGAAAGGATGCAGTAAGTTTTCCCTGGAGCCTTCTCTTCTCCAGGCTGCCCCAGCCCCGCTCTCTCAGCCTGGCTCCAGAGCAGAGCTGCTCCAGCCTTCGCAGCATCTCCGTGGCCTCCTCTGGACTCACTCCAACAGCTCCACATCCTTCTTGTGGTGTTGCCCCAGAGCTGGATCAGGAATGCAGGGGGCGTCTCCCCAGAGCACAGCAGAGGGGCAGGATCCCCTCCCTGTGCTGCTGCTCACGCTCTGGGGGTGCAGCCCAGCATAAGGTGAAGGGTTCTGCACTCAAGTGCACACTGCTGGGTCACATCCAGCTTTTCAACCACCAGAACCCCCATGTCCTTCTCTTCAGGGTTGCTCTCAATCGCTGCTTCACCCCAGCCTGCATTGATACCAGGGGTTGCATCGACCCTGGTGTGCAGGACGTTGCACTTGGAAGCTGCCCTCATCTTGCAGAGCTCTTCTCAGCACTTCTGGAAGCACCACGAAGTTTCTTGAAAATTAAAAAAGAGCTGGAGGGCACTGTTTGCCCACTATTATGTTCCTCGATTTCCTGTGCTACTTCCCTGTAGCAAGTGCCAGGAAGCAAAGTACAATAAAAAAACTCCAGAGCAAGACAATAAGACACATGGAGTACAGTGATCAAATTTGACCTGTGATTACAGCTATGAATTGCTTAATTTATTTTCCTGTTTGAGAATCAGCTGTGAACACAAGGTAATGTCTACATAGAAACACTGGTGTGGGATGAAAAAACCCTCAGTACCTCTAAGCAGGCTGCTCTGTGAACAAGGGGACCATTGTTGGACAGAGCCTTGGGTGATATGGTTTAGTGGGAGGTGTCCCTGCCCATGGCAGGGGGGCTGGAACTGGATGATCTTAAGGTCCTTTCCAACCCTAACTATTCCGTGATTCTATGATTCTATGATTACTGTCACTCTTTTTCAGAACAACTGCTGTTTATGTTTCAGACATAAGCAATCTGCTCAACACGTAAGTTTTCTTGTTAATAAGAATGCTATTAAAAAAAAATATTAGGTTTAACTGAACTGTCACAGAATCCCAGGCCTTTTTAAAGTATTTTTTTAAACAAATATATACAGAAAAAAAACATCAGGCAGAAGTTTTTCATTATACTTCACACTGAGTTTCTTTTTATAAGGCATTACTAAATAATTAAAGATCCCTTTAGTAAATTCACTTAAGAAATATATATTATTTATACATAACATATAATGTGTAATACATATTTTTTTTTTATTTAAATATATGTATTTTATTTAGGAAATCCAGTAAAGTTTGACCAATAATGTCTTTCATAGCTTACAAGACATCAAAAATTACCATGATCTATTACCCATAATAACTTCCCCCCATTAGGTTGTAGCCTCACAGAAACACATACTATTTTTGGTTTTAATGCCCAAGTTTAAGATTACAAGTTACCTTCTTCAATCAGATTATGAATGGGATCTTACAATAATGTGACAGTAAGGATTGTCTGCACAGGCAAAACCATTAGAGGGTATTGAAACTTCAACTGATTAATGTTTCATTTGGTTGCTGAACTGAGTCTCACCAAAAAAAAAAAAAAAAAAAAAAGATAAAATCAAATTTCCATAAAAGATTCTGAAGGAGGCCCAAGACAATTCATAAGGACATAACAGGCCATGTATTTGAATGGATGCAAATGCACAGGACCTTCAGATATGGAAAATGAAGTTATACCTGGTAATACTCGTAATAGGCAAAGTCAACAACTGTTCCCACAGCTTTTCTCCGTCCTTCCTGAAGAGTAACTGGTGCAAGGATATCTGCGCCAGCTTCAAGCAGCTTATCAACCTGAAGACAACAAATCATTACACATTCAAGCAAAAAAAAAACTTTCCCAGAAAATTGTATTCATACCATAGCTAAAGAGACAGTACTGAGCATCAGAGCTTAATCTCCGTTTGTGACACCATATGTTTCTTCTGCCCCTTTAGAGCTGATGATGAATTGTCAAATCTAAACATGGTTTGTAAGTAAAACCTTCTTGCAGGCAGTAGCTATTTGTTTCTGGATACCTCACAATATTCCAGCAAAAAATGAAGCACAGACAACTAGTGAGGAAGGGTTCAGAACAGAACCCATCTGAGGAAATTCCCTCCTCTCCCAGATCCATCAGCTGTAGCCTTCCACACCTCCACTCTGAATGAGATCAGCCCTGTGCTCCTTGGGATGAGGAGAAAAACTCCAGTTTTCACAAGGCCAAAGGCTGCCATTGACCTAATCACAAATAAGAAAGCTCACTCATCACCAGTGGTATCGAATACTTTACAGTAACAATCAAAGACAACGCATCTCTCTTCATGTGAATGCTGGCTGGATGAATAAAGAAGGTAATAGTCAGATTTGATGGGACTGTGAGTACTACAACTACCTCATTTGACTTTAATGTTGTTTTTCCTTTTCTACACAAGGAAGTTATCATTCTCTTTACTCGAATCTGAAAATGAATTTCCATACTAAACACCTGCTCCTCAGGACAGAAATAAACAGCATCAGGAACAAACACAGAGAGAGTGGGGAGAAATCAGCTTACCCATTACAGAGAAAAGAGACAGAACTCTCTGGTTTTCTGAGGTTTGAAAAAAAAACAACAAACACCCAGAAGTTATCTCATCAAGGCAATCCTCTGTGCTGCCGTCCTCTGCTGTTCATATGCTGTACTGACAGCAGCACACAGGGCACTTCTTACCGCTCCACTCAATGGCAGATTTGGGTCAGCCCCATGTTTGAGGAGTTCAATCACTGCCTGCAAATGTGCATATGCAAATGTGACACATTTGCGACTGAAGAAGCCTTTATTGACGGTTCTACAGCAGGAAACCAAGATCCTGGTCAGATCAGGCAAGGCTTTACAGTATTTACCACAGCACACTTGGAGTATCTGCCTGTATTTGTCATAGCTTCAGTAACATTCAAAAATTTAGTCACCAGGCAGTAGTTTTTACTTCTTTTAGCATGAATCACAGCACCACCATCGAATACTTTACCAAATAACAGTGTGAAAGGGTAGCTTTAAAAATCACCTGGTCTGAGTCATAGTGTATTTGACAAAAAAATAAAATGCTTTACTAGAAAGATTAGACAGGTTGATCCCTTACAGCCTATTAGATCATTACTTTATCAGACATAAAGGAGCAGTAGAAGTTCTTGGATATGGGACTATTGCATTAAAAATCATGAAATCTAAATTTTTATATTTCAAGAAAACACTTTTGCCTAGAAGAATACCAAAACTGACTTTAAAATTATGAAGATAGCATATGGAAAAAGGCTCAGAAACAAAGACTTGACACAGAATCTATTTCTTGTTGTATACAATTATCACCCCTTTCATAGTACACACTCTAGCTCCTCTAGCTGCATATATTGCATCCAGATTTACTTTTATAGATATTTGATAACCTTCCAGTGAAAGGAATATAGTTAAATAAGAGCAACACAAATATTTTCTACGTTGTTCTACTACTTATCAAATGTAAAGTATAAATTTTGTACTGACAGAACAAACGGTAGGACGTTGATTTCACAAAGAATACTGAAAATGGTTTCCTCTAGGTTTGCTCATGTCTGTGTTTCCAACAGAATGCCGCTCTGGATTATTTGTGTGCTTTTGTATTGGAGAAAGGTAAACAGTGACCTGGAAATCACACTCTAACCCTGCCCCTTTCAGCTTATCTGAACGGCTAGGCTTGCCTCCCTTCGAGTGTGTTACCATGGCTTTTGTGTGCTAGCTGCACAAAACTGAGTTCAGCGGGGAGTCAGGGTGCCACCATCATTCTCCTGCGTTGCTTTCCACAAAGAAGATAAACCAGGAACCTGGAAAACACTGAGCTCTATCTTAAGAGAGGTAAAGTACTTCAGACACATCTGCTTCATCCCCTGCTTTGGTTGTGTACCTTCTCTTGCACCATTCTGGCTGATGTGGACCTGATTTTATGGGCCTAGTGTGGGCAGAAGGCAGTCCATTCCTTGCTCAGGAAATTCACAAACTGAATTCTACTGTGTGAACTGTAAGTCTCATCTATGGAGTGTGGAGCTTCATTGCTACCAAATCCTTTCTAAGACTGATTATTAATCTTTTCATAGAACAGCATACTTCTTACCATCAATGGCTACCTACACTTCTATCTTATACCCAGAAGCAAGTGTTTTGGCATTTGGTTGGATTGGTCCAGGCAGGAAGACAGGCTGTGAGAGAACTGGATGTTCTTGGGATTCATAAAATGAATGCAGTTCTCCAAATGCTAGTCCCTTCTGAGACCTATCAAAATATTTCTGTCTACCTCATACTAAAGTCCTTTAGGATTCCTCTAGTTCACCTCATGAAACGTCCATAGGTTTGAAAGAAAAGTAAAAACTTTTGGTGAAAACGTATGATTGCAAGCACCACTCGTTATGTAGTTTGACTGTCATCAAAGAAGGCAGACATGAATGGAGAAGCATCTCTGCTCTTATGAAACCTCACTTGGGAGTACTGTGTGCAGTTCTGGTATCTTCAACATAAAAAGGACATGAAACCGTTGGATTAAGTCCAGAGGAGGCCACAAGGATGATCATGGGACTGGAGCACCTCCCATATAAAGACGGGCTGAGAAAGTTGGGGCTGTTCAGCCTGGAGAAGAGAAGGCTGTGTGGAGACCTCAGAGCAGCCTTCCAGTATCTG
>JAOEHY010011945.1:0-29531 GCA_025447955.1 Psilopsiagon aurifrons
GAGCTGGGCAGTAGTGCGGCGGCGGCGCCGGGCGAGCCTGCCGGCAGCCTGACGCGCTGGCTGGTGCTGGCCGTGGCGGCCGTGTCCTGCCTCTTCTTCTCCTTCCTGCTGCTGCTGCTGGCGCTGCGGCTGCGACGCTGGAGGCGCTCGCAGCTGCTGGCGGCGTCAGGCAGCTCTGCCTTGCGCGGGGTGCCGGCCTCTCATTTCGTGGGCATCGACGGCGTCCGCGCCTTTCTGCACTCCTACTCTCACGAGATGTCGCTCACCACTGACTCGCGCAAGAGCCATCTCCGCTTGTCGTCTGGCAGCTGCTGCGATACCCTCCCGGCCCGGCCTCCGTCCGACGAGCCTGCGCCACTGCTTGGGGAGGACATTGCGGCCTCCCCCCGCGTGGACCCCCCCGCTCTCCTGGTGAGTTCCTCCCACGAGCCTTTCTCCAAGCCCCTTCCTTCACTTTGCTGATTACCTGTCCTTTCTGTCACGGGTTCCACCTTCTGCGCAGGTATCTGTGTGGGCGAGGAAGGCAAAGCTTGTCTGAGCCCCGTGCTGGGTGCAGATGTCTGTCGCTTTCGTTAGGAAAACGGTTTTGTTGGTCAGGCTGCCAGCTGGTGGTGAGGCGGGAGGAGCGAGGCTGCTGCCGGTAGGACTTTCCTTGGAGGAAGGCTCCATTTTTTTGCCACGTCTTTGCTATGTTCCAGGCTATTAAGTGTCCCAGTCTCTCCTGATGGTCCGTGCCTGGTTTTCTAGGAAACCTTGATATTTCTGCTCTGAAGTGGCCTTCCTTCATCTTTATGTAAAGACGTAAATATAACGCAAGGAACACTATGAGTGTTGTAAACGTCAGGGTCGTGGCAGTTGTGCATGAGGTGCTGTATGAAGTACACAGGAGACATGGTTTGCTTCTTTCCATGTCCAGTGTCCATCTGCAGTATGCTATAATGTGACTTTTTTCTTTTCATCTTCCCAAAGAATTCTTACTAGAAGACATGCTATTACAGCTGTATAGAAAGCTTTGGAAGTTTCCTGCCATGTGTTGTAGGTTTTTGTAGTGTTCCTATTTGACAGTTACAGTATGTATTTGTGACAAGTACCCTTGGAAGAGCCAACAGTGTTCAGTCACTTTCACCAAGCCCCATTTTTCTGTATTTTTTCGAAGAGGGGATGGCAACCCTCCTGAGAACATGTCTGCAAGAGGTAGGATTGGATGTGCCAACTTGGCTCACAGCTGCATTGTTTAAGAACTTCTGTTTGAAGCACCATTTTTCCATCTCTATGTCCTTGTTGGTAGTATGAAGCTTTCCCCAGCCTTGACCAACTTTCAGATGTTTTCAATGGTACCTGCTCAAGTGAAAGAAATGCGGATGTTTTGTCAGTATTGATTTTGTGAGAATGCGGGGATAGAGGATATTTCTGGGATTTGGGCGTGGGTTTTATGTATATTCTTGTAAGAAACTAATTTTATTCACTGTCATATCCAATTCAGCTTTTCCTGTGAATGGTAGTTATTTGGCATGGATGTTGATTCGGAAAAAGCTCCAGGAACTTGCCAACAAAGTTTTAAGTTGACAAGCAGGTATTCTTATTGCGGCACCTGGAGACACGGGGGATAGCTCCTCCAAGGGTGTCTCTCCCAAGCATCAACCAGGCTGTGATTATATTGTTGTTAAACATACATAGTCGTTAGATTACATACATTGCATCATACTTTTAGAGAATGCCTCCCATATGCACACAAAAAATGTGGTAATGGGCTTTCGGACCCCTGGTAATTACTTCTTCATCACTTTGTTTTAGGATAGGTGCCATATCAGTAACCAACAGGCGGTTCTGGCAAAGCTTAACAAAGCCTAACATCCTAGAGGTTAGTCATTTACAACCCTATTCTTCAATGTAAATTTTGCACGAAGAGTTGCAGAGTCACATGCATCAAAACTGCCCATGTGCATGGTAGTGTCGTTGAGCTGATACTCATGACTGAGTTTCAACTAACCAGCTACAAACTCTACTTATGTACCTTCTACAGATAACTTAATCAGAGATGCTGAGCTATAGTGCCTTCACTTTTCCAATGCTGAGCTATGGTGCCTTCACTTTCCCATTACTTATTCTTGCCTTGTGTTGTCTCCTATTCTAAACCTGGGGTGTCAGTTTGGTTGATAGCAGAGAGCTCTTCCAATTTTCAGGGTGAGGGAACATTTTCCATCCATCCTATGAAGGTGTTCATCTGCTAAGACAAAGACTTTGATGTAATTCTGTTTCTCTGAAACATCAAGGAAAGAAACTCTTCGTTATCAGCTTCTAGCCTTCATATAGGTCATTGGTCAAAAATAGGATATAGTCTGTGGTGCAACTAAAGAACGTGAATGCACAGCAAGGAGGGCAAGAAGCTGGCTTGGAACCATGAAAATAGGTGTCAACATGCTTTTTGCCTGATGCCAGGTCCTGTGTTACTCCTGATGCTGGTTCCTTGTCCTGAAAGGCAGTGGGAGTCCTCTGGTGAGAGAGCATTTGTATAATAACTCTGCATGTGGAATGATGGTGGATGGGTAGAAAGGCTGAGGGTCTGTTGAAGGGCACAGGATACATGGGCTATTCCTTTCCCTCTTCAGTTCCCAGGTATAATATCAGACAATACAAGTTTCATCTTCCCAAAGAATCTTGGCCAAAGCAGTGTTATTCCAGCTATACAGGGAGCCTGTTTGCAGGTTGTTGTGATGTTTTTACCTGACAACTTAATTATGCACATATGACAAATGCCATAAATGGAGATTTGGGAGGAGCCAGGTGATTGTTCATTCCCAACTGAATACCAGAATTAGGTATCTACTGTAAAAGCCATGATCAAGAACAGTGCCTAATAATCATTTTGTTTCTACATGTGCTCACTTCTCCCCAGTACTCATTGTAATAATCTGAAGGTGGGCAGTTGCCTTGGATATTGTGTGGAATAATAGATCTCTTTTGTTTGCCTGTCTTATGCATGTCTGTTTACAGCTGAAAAGGACTTTCACAGACATATTTCCTTAAAATGTCACTAGAAAATATGCTCTTGCTTGTTATGTAGAGATAGTGAGAAGTCAGATCCACGGTAAAGAGATGTGCAACTTTTCTTTTGATGGGGTCTGTCTCCAAATGAGGAAGATTAAGGACAATGATGCAGGCTATGAAGGGTTTGAGGAGTCTTGGAGGTGCTGTGTGTGAGGAGGTACTGGAGGAGACATGGCATGTGTTGTGTTGATTTGTCGTTTCCTAGAGTTGCTAGCCGGCCTACAAAAAATGAGTCTGAAGGTGTCTTACCTTTGCATGTCACACATCTCAGAATCCAGCTGTCCAAGCTCTGTGTTCATCAGTTTGATTTCCTTTGCATGCTCATTTTTTAGCATAGATGTACAATTTACATTAAGCTGTTAGTCATGTATATTCTAAGTTGCCATGAGCTGAAGTAGGATGATAGCGTCTTTGAGTTAATACTTTGATGACTGGGAGCTGCATATTGCTTATGCATTTGGGAATATTTTAGGTTGTTTCCAAGTAGTGTGACAAGAAGAGAAATCTCTCTCCATGCATCCATGTTGGGATCCTTTCTCACAGTTATGTGTTGAACTTCTCTTTCACTGGTATCTGTCTGCAAACATAGCTTTCCTTTTGTGTGACATCTGGGCAGTGTGAGAAATTCTGTCTGTCCAAAGACAGGGCAGATGTAGAAGTTTACTTTGGTATAATCTGAAATTCAAACATCAAATATGTACTACAGCCACAGAAGACAGAGTTGTATGAGTGAGCAGAAAACGTGAGAAGCTAAAAGAAAATCTGTAGTGTGTTCTCAGAAAATAAGCAGGAGAAAGTGCCCCGTGATAAGGCCTTGTCATGGTTTAAGCCGTAACTCATGCAGTTTGCTCACTCCCTCCCTCCTCTTTCTTCCCCCCAACTCCGGAGGCGGGGGGGGGGTGTGTGTGTGGGTGTGGATGTGGGATGGGGAGAAGAGTCGAAGGAATGTAACTGCCATGGGTTGAGATAAGAACAGTCCCGTAACTAAGATACAATGCAAATCAGTACTGCTGCCACCAATAATAATAATGACAAGGGAAACAACAAGGGAAGAGAATACAACTGCTCACCATCTGACGACCGAGCTGTGAACTAACTCTTCCAGGTTCCTGCCCCAGATTTTACATCCTGGGCATGACATGCTGTGGCATGGAATACCTCTTCGGTCAGTTTGGGTCAGGTGTCCTGTTTCTGCTTCCTCCTGGCTTTCCCTCCTCCCTGGCAGAGCATGAGACTCAGAAAGTCCTTGATCAAACCAAACATTCTAAACTGTAACACCTATGTAAACATCAGTGTTATCAGCGCTGTTCCCAGGCCAAAAGCCGAAAACACAGTTCTGCACCATCTGCTAAGAAGGAGAAAAAATGACTGTTACTGCTGAACCTAGGACACCATCCAAGGAGGTCTCCTGGCCCTCCTGCCACACTTCCTTCTAGTAGGGATGTATCGCTCCTGAGCTTGCAGCAGGTGATCTTTGAATTATCACCCAACAGTCTTGGGGCCCCCTGCTCTCTAGGGCTATATCCCATGGAACCTGCCTGAGCAGGTTCCTGAAGAGGCTAAAGTCTGCTTTCTTGAAGTCCAGGGCAGTGAGCTTGCTGCACGCTCTTCTCACTGTCCTGAGGATCTTGAATTCAATCACCTCATGATCGCTGCAATCAAGGCTGCCCTGGAGCGTCATATTTCCAACCAGCCCTTCAATGTTGGTGAGCATGAGGTCAAGCATGGTACCTCTCCTTGTTGGCTCCTCTATTACTTGCAGAAGGAATAGATGATCCTAGGTAAAAAATGCATGTTAGTGTACTCATGTACACCCGTTGTCTCTGTGGCTTGACTAGTCTCACAGTACTATCTTTGGCTGCACATATCACTGCCATGAAAGTATCTAATCATTACCAGAAGCAGTTACAGTGAAGTACAAAAATATATCTTGACACAGAAATGACTGTTAGAGATTTTAAGGAGGTGGAGGAAATATAAATGCCTGCACAAGTTAGTGAAAACACAGTAGTTCTGTAATATGAATATTTTACAAATGTTTCCTAAATAAGAAATATCCCTTTGCTGAATGGTGCTCCCCTTCTGAGACAAATTCTTTCAGCCTTAAAATGTTCTTCTCCTTATCTGCTTTCGACTAATTAACATTGAGAGCTTCTGCTTTGTAGTATATTTGCCCTGCTTGTTGTTAAATTGGTCAAGTAATAAGATATGACAGCGTAAGTCAGGTAGTTAAGAGATAATCATTTTGCCTCTCCAAGAAAAGGGGTAAGATAAAGCCAAGTGTCCTTCACGCTAATGGATGCAATTACTTAACAGTAACTATTCTCTGTGCAATTTGACATTCTTTTAACAAAGCCTGTGTTGCATGGAAGATCTACTGATATGTATACTATCTGCCAAGGTGTACATATGTACATTCTCTGTATGCGTTTACAACTACAAGGGTTTTCACTGTCTATGAACTTGCACTTACATTACACTAATCTGTACAAGTGTCCTGACTATTGAACATTATATAAATGGTTTTTGGATAAAGTACAGAAATGAAAAGCTAAATATTAAGGTAAATCTCTGAAAAACTAAACATCTCAAAAATCGGTTGAACAGTAATTTTCATTTTTTTCTCATTTCCAAGTTCATGTTAAAAGCTCAAATATGGACTACTGAAATACACATCTACAGAACATGTGTGAGCTGCTGAATTCTGCTATAAATATCTAAACACTAAGTGGAAAAAGTGTGCCTGAAAATAAGTGAGGAAGCTCTCATTTTGATTACAGATGGACCTCAGAAACCACAGGGTTTAAAAATACATTAAAATACTCATTTATTCAGTCTTTGTTCAGAGTACTTCCCAAAGTCTCCCAACAGCCTGTTGCAAGGTCTTTATCACAAATTTGGTGGGAAATTCAATCTAGAATGGGTTTAGGACTCTGTACAAAAGTCTCTGCAAATACATGACACCTCTCCCAGAATTCTTAATGCGTTCCTATTGCCTGGAGAGAAGAATTCAGCCCTCTTAAGTTTCACTCATAAGCTAAATTTCACTGTCCTAGTATCTCAGTTTTCTATTTGAAATAGAGGAAATGGCTGACTGCATTTTTTGTTTTTTTTTTTTTGAAGGACACTAGTTTGATCAAAAATATATTCTTAGACTATATTCTGGTTTACTTGCTGCTGGGATTAAATAATTTGTTCTCATACCTGTCTACTGAGATAACTTCCCCTGTAAGATTCAATTAAATAATTCTCAGTCTTAGTTCTTCCGGAATACGTCAGAAAATTAAGATTTTTTTTTTTATTATTTTTTTTTTTAAAGGGAAAAGAGCCCAGAAATTAATATCAATGAACCTCTGAGTTTCTGGTCAATGACCTCTCTTAGAATCACTACTTACAAAACTGAACCCAAATTCTGCTCAATTTTTAAGCAGGGATTAGAAGAGGGAGTTTATGACCAAGCATTTATCATAAATACCATACTCAACACTTGAACTGAAGCAATAAAAACATAATTCCCTGCTTCATAGTGAACATAAGAACCTGTTTCTTTCACTTTACTCAAGTTCTGCTTAAAATTAAAGTTCTGTTAGGACAGCTTCTCTCTGTGCTCCATTGAGTATATCCAATTTTTTGTCACTTTAGAGAAAGAAAATTCCAAAGAAAAATATCTGCAACTCAAAAATTTTATTTGATTTGCCTATCCAGAGAAAGAATCATGGGCTCATGCTGAGCTTGCGCTCTAAATCACAGTATGTCTAAGGCTGTTTAAAAGCCTTCTAGAATTCTTGGCTCTCTCTTGGTCTATCTTCTCAAATACAAAATGGTGTATCCAGAATGGAGTCATAGTTTTACCCTATTTCAGAAAATCATCTTCCAACCCCAACAAGTTCCAAACTTTCCCTCCTTTTCCTAAACACGTTTTATTTTGGAGAAACAAAATTGTCTTGGGCAGTCAAATACAGAGACATAACACAGCTAGTTGATACTAGCTCTGCAGTCTTTAGCATTCATCACCTTGCATTTTACCTTGAGATGGTATTTAATATGTATAATCCTAATGCAGTGATTTCTCTAGTGCAGTACTCCAGGAATCCTGCCTTTGTGAATAGTAAATCTACTGCAGATATGTAAAGAACCCTTCTCTGACTCTCACATTCAGAGTTTTCAGAATTTAACCCATTTATTCCTTTTATTTAACTGAACTAGAAAAGGGTTTTGTGTTACTCTGGGTTTCTGTTTTGTTTTTTTTTTTTGTTGGTTTTTTTTTTTTTATATATATAAGAAAGCAAGAATTCTACATTTTGCAATGCCTACTATTTTAATATGCTAATTTACTTAAATTATGTGATCATGCTATTAGATTCATTTCTCTATAAATGTATCTGCATTATGCCTCATAAACCTACATCACTGATTTACATTAAACCAGTATTTACATGTTGAAATCAGGTACCACAAAACCCTTTCGCCTTGTATCATACCACTACCAGTAGGTAAAAGTTGTCCAGCTGCTATTATGTATCTCAAAAAAAAATTCTCAGCAGGGCAGTTCCCTGCATTTTGGCATAATTTTAGTATCTCATACTAATCACACAGTAGCAATAGACTGAGAAAGCAGCCTACATATTCCTTGCCAGCTACAGTTCTACTTAGTCAAATATACAGTGAAAATAATTTAGCAGGCACAAAACTGCAATAAGACAATGAAGGCAGAGTAGCACCAAGATGCAAGCACAGATATGGCTGGACTTAGACTTGAACAAAGCAAGCAGCTGCCTGGGACAGAGGAAGAGCATAGCAGCAGAAGAGGATCCACCCTACCACCTTCCATACCCCTGTCAGAACCCCAGTGCCATCATTTTAGCCCTCTCAGTTCAGGTAACGAGCTTGCTGTCCTTACCTCTTAAGCCTACTTTAGACTATTATGTACAACCTATGTAAATTAGTCAAGTTTCATAGTTTCAGCAGGTATGACTTTCCATGTATGGTGTTCCCCCCACCTGGGGTTTATAGAAAGTTAAATTCTTTCAGTGGCATACAATTAACTGCAAATAATTAAGTATCTTTGCCTTGCATACAAATAGCCATATGAAGAAATTACAAGTTCAATAAGTCAGACAGAGCCTCAATTTGCTTCTAATTTATTTTCAGTGTTTACGCTGTGCTTAATAAATTGTTGTTGGAAAGACAGTAAAAATTCCTTCTGATAAACAATTTAGTTTAAGAATTAAAATTAGAGATAAATATTGATTCAATTTTATTGGGGCTGAATGTCAACTGAGAAGAATGTAGATTGAAGCATCTTAATGGCAAATTAAGTTGTTTCATTATCTTTCATAAATTACTTTGGGAGGATTCACTCTGAGCTAATGAGAAAAATACTGAAGACCAAGTTACATTTTTTTCTTTGCCATGAGTTTCAGTCTTTGAGCCAAAGGAAATCTCTCAAAGTGACTCTCACAAAGCTCAGCCTGGCCCTTGAAAGTTACTAGAAACAACCAGTTCCCATGCTAGCTGAACTAAAATGCATGTCAAAAAAAACCACTGCAAGGATTGATCCACTTCTAAATCCATTTCATGGTCGTTTCAGATAATGTCCTTTTATCTCAAAGGTCTTCATAAAGCAAGCCCTTTCCACAATGTTTGGTTTCAAAATGATACACACATACAATACTAGCAAAGTTTGAATGAACATGCATTTAATGAAAAACTGTACAAAAAAGAAAAAAAAAAAGAAAATGGCAGACTAAGTCCTGATGAAAGAGTTCTTTGAAGGTCATCTGACCCAATATCCTCCTCTAGCAACACTTTTTAGAGAAAAAATACAAACAGAATATGCTGATATTGGAAGTGTATCTTAAGCAATGTACACAACAAGCGCTCCACAGAGTCGTATCACAAGTATTAGTGTAATAATTAGTACCGCACTGTTGCTATTACTGTAAAATCATTATCATTCAAGATAGGTGTGGGAGTAGACAGTGATTTCTAGTCTTTCTGTTCTACATCATGCACAAATTAGTCTTACCCGTGAAGGCTCCTGCTCCCCCAGTCCAGTTTAAACCTGCGCACCATTTACCCACAGTAATGCTAACTGGACACTCCTGACCCACCCTGAATTGGCTGGGTGTTGGCTAGTGGACCAGACCTACACGTGGCATTTCCATCACTGGCTAAGATGTCTGCCCTTTCAGGCACCCAAGTTTGGATATTCCAGATGATGCGTCAGGCACATGCCCATGGCTTTGTCAGCCACGTCAGCCGCAGACCAGTCTCCAATTTTCTGCATATCTACACCTAGACAGCAGTCCAGTTACTATTGCATTTTGAATTCCTGCTCGAATGTGTTAAAAAGGATGAAAAGTTGTTACAAGTTCATCCACGCTGCTTTGTTTTGCCACACTTATCTAGAACATTACAGCAGCATAGACTTAGGCCAGAGTTTTCAGGTAAAGCCCCATTGTAGCAATTAGCTGTGCTTTGCTTGTTTCCCAGCTCAGTTAAGAGATGGAGAGAGGCAAAGTCTGTGCAGTGCTTGCAGGTAGACATCACCTTGTGACAGCATTCAGAAAGATATTATCCCCTCTTGCATTTTGGAAATACGGTTTGTAAAATGAAGGGTGAAACCTATGATTTTGTTATTTGCCATATACCCAAACATACCTACAGATGGCTTGATTCAAGAGACCAGCAAAGTATTTTATAGTGCCTGCCTGCCATAGTTGTATGCAACTGTTTACCCAACAAAGATAACAGCAGCCAGGCTAGAGCTATTTAGAGTAATATGATGACTCACAAGTAGCACACAACTAGTTAACAGTCATCTGAACAAGCTGGAAGGGACAGGAAGCCACAATATAACACTCAGCTGGAAAAGCCAGAAGAAGAATTGGTTCTGGTGCTTTGGACCAAACTGGTTTTAGCCCACAAAAAAAGCACATATGAACTCAAATAATGCCCAATGGAGATGAGATTTAATTCCGGCTTCCCTTCCTTTATCAAGTAGATCTCTAATCTGGACTCTTTTCCTCAGAGATTATTCTCATTCAGAGGCTGGTGCCATCAGTCTCATCCTACAGCACCAGACTCATGGTACCATATCTCTTTTGGACCACCCAGAAGCCCAGGAGAACATGCTAACTTCACACGAAGCAACAGAACAAACACTTTAGGTGCAGTGTCCCCATGTGCTATAGTCCAGTGTTTATACGTAAAATAAATTCTTCAGATTCAAAGTAGCTGTTTTTAAACAAAACAGAATATTAAAGTATTTTCAGAGTATGTTTTTCTAAACCATCCCACGCACTGGGAAGTCACAGTTGCTTATTTCTGATCTCACAGTTTGCCAGTTTCCATAATTACAATCTCACAGGCTTTGGTTTTCATCCTAGCAGTTCCACTCAAGTGGATCTCATTACAGTTTGTATCCTAACCCCGAGATGCTGCAAAGATTTCATGTGTTTGGAACACAGACATAACTTGTGCTGAAATCCATGCTGATTTAATTTTGCTGTGCTGAATTCCATGCTGGATTCTATCATGCAAGCTTTCTGTAGTTTTACAGTATATTATACAGAAAGAGTATACCACCGGGCTTACCACATCATATTCATACAATATACATATAAAGTACTAATCTCTGAACCTCATCCCTCTCAGATTTTGTATTTTTTCTACTTTGGTTAAAGAATCAGTAATTTCTAAGAATCAACAAGTTGATATACCCCAAACAGTAGCCAGTGGATAACAACCTAAGTGCATTGTTACTTTCAATAAATGTGGTGGGGAAAAAGAATTTGAGCTACTGTATTGCGATTCAACTGCTTACTTTGTGAATGCATTTTTTAATTTGCTATTATTAGATTCAGCCCTCAAAAACAAAACAACCAAAAAAAATATCAATCACACACAGAAGTTGCTGTCAGAAGTTAGGCAAAGAAAAACAACTATCCAATCAGTTCTAGTAACACATAAGGTTTTTAATCCCCACACAGTAGAAAGAAGATAAATGGAATCTGCCACAGCTTTAGCTGTGGAAGACTTAAAAAAGAAATTAATATGTTAAGCACTATTTACTTCTTCAGCAATCTACCAAAACATGGTATACATGATCCCCAAAATGTACTTCAGCCACCACATTCCATACAGAGGCCTAGTTAAATAGGATGAATAAGGACCACAGATAAAGAAAATAAAAGACCATTTTATAATCATATGTATCCACTTATTAGGCAACTAAGTTTTATATCTTGTCTCCAAGTGCAGCCAGCACAGCTTAAGCTCTTACAATGAAAAATGAGTAGTTTGCATAACTGATCTGCACCATCGCATTTGCAAATGCAAGGGGAAAGAAAACCCCTCCAAATAAACATCTGTAATTCATGCTGCGCTCATTCTGACACTCACAACATGACAACATTCATACAACTGCATGTGTCACAGCAACTGCTCTGGGATTAGCTTAGAAGAACCCTTGACTATGTTGCCTCCATGACACACTCAACTTATTGCAACAGAACCTACCAGCCCACCCCACACTGTGCAAGGTGTAGGATACTTTTTCATTTGTGATAGAATAGATTAAATAACACCAAAAATTTCAGCCCTAAATTGAATATTCTGATGACTAGTTCTGCTTTTCAGCATGCTGCAATACACTGATTACGGTAGAAAAAGCAAACTTGCATCTAAGAGATACAGTCTCAAGCATATAGCTTAAATCTTCAGAAGGAACTGAAAATTACTGCACCTGAAAAATCCTAGGATTCAATATCAACCCTCTCAGAATAATTTACTGGCATTACTGATTCCTGAATTCTCATTATAGTCTGTTTTAATATAATTACAGGAAATATGAGTCACAAGCAAACAAATCCGCTACCACAGATCAACTATTTTATAGAGGTGTTTGGTGACTCTGCTACATAACAAATTACAATCAGTACTATTTCACTGACATTTTTCAGATCTATAGATTGAGAAGGAAAGCAGTCTCTTCATACAAAGTACATGACACAACTAGACAGATATTAATAAAAAGCTCTTCTAAATTATTTTTACTCATCCTTCAAATCAAGAATAGGAATTAATAACAGGAAATACTTAAAGTACTTTAGAAATCAAGGTAATTACAAAAAAGTTCTGACATATTCAGAAATTAAACAATCAAGAGCAGAGTTTGCCAGATTAAATCCTTATATTGTCAGGTTTATTATCAGCCAACTGATTATTTTTTTCCCCAAGTATTCAATAAAAGTTCTTCAAAAAATCATCCAAGTTTAAAGCTAATAGGTGTCATAGAGCTTTATTAACTATAGAGGGTTTTTTACACGGTGCTAAATACAAAACCCTCTTATTTTTTTTTTCCTTGCACTGTTTATCTATTACTCAGTTGTGCTCAGTTTGGATTAAATGGAACACAGAAACTCCACAAATTCATCAGAAATTAAAAACTGTTCCAAGAGCACATGAAAGAGGATATAGTTTTGAACTGCAGTATTAAGTTCAGATTTGCATTACTTCTAGTTCCCGACAGTTAATATTTTTACTAAACCTTTACATCTTCAAAAATGCAAGAGAAAAAACACTGATCCTTAATACAGAAAAGCTTCCTATTCATTTTTGAAGTCTAATCTGATAACTAAATTTAAACTATTCAGTAGGTTTTTTTTTTTTAAAAAAAAACCATTAAAGTGCAATATATAAGCTGTTAGTTTTTTTTCTTACTGTTTTCATCTGTTCTTATGTCTGACATGCTATAAAGGAGTGTTAAAACCCTACAATTTTAGGAGCCAGCAGTTACTAAAAAAGCTTCCAATAGATGGATCCTTAAAAGATGAGGGTATGCCTCTAAAAAGGCAAACAGGACCCCCATTAACAAGATTCTACTGTCAAGAAGTTGTGAGGGAGGAAGTTGACTGAATGGGACTTCTAGTGGGAGGAAGTTCACATCAGTGAGAAGGAAACTAGCCAAGTGTCTACTAAGATTGAATATTCCAGATTAACAGCCTGCTGGTGCTGTTACACCAGAATGGAAACAAGAAATCAGGCAACAGTGATCAAAATTAATAACAGGTAACAGAAAAAACGAAGCATGGCACAGTGAAATGTTACAACCAGGAGACTGCTGCATGTATGGGGGATACAGACCAAAAGCTCCTACCGTTATTTACTCATTTATCCAGACAGGCTAAGGATCACTGGAACTTACAGGTACCTTAAAGTAAGCTTCAATAATAAATCTGTGCACAGAAAACAGGTGAAACAGCACTGCTTTTTGCAAAGCAGGTCCTAGGAATTTTGCATTTAGCTGCTTCTATCAGCATGAGTTGTAGTCTTTGAAGAGTTACTGAAACACCCTTTTAAGACTTCTATGAAAGCTGGTTTTAGTCAATGTTTACAGACCAAGTACGTTCAGCTCGAGAAGCATACTAATTGGTGGCACTGAACCCGAGCACTTCATTAAGGTATCCCCCCCTCACATGTTTTGTTAGAATGATGCTATAGATTTATTTAGGGCTCTCTCTAAAATGGAACATAGCACTTCTTACATGAGTAAAAGTCGTACTTCGAACTTCAGTGGCCGACACTGCAAACTGCACCAGAACAAAGGAGTTATGGAAACACATGAATCCTGGAGGATTCAGTTCAGTGAAGGAAAAGTTCAGAGATATTTGGTATAGACAGATGATTTAGAGCAAGAATCCCCATTTAAAGCTAAGTAGTAAACAAAATTAAGTACTTTCATAGTCTAAGCAGAAAAAATCAGAAAACAAGCTTCCACCTTAACCTTTGGAGTAAAAAACAATTCAATGAACTCCATTCATCCGGTGAACAAAACACAAAATGAGAAAAAATTACAAAGCTTGTTAAATGATACAATTTGTTATTTAGCCAGAGCTTACTTAGGTTAGCAAGACTGAAATGAGATGACTTTACTTGCCTAGAGAAGCACGTTTTGCAAAGTCCAGGATTCATACCAACATCCCCAATAATAAAGAAGTTTCTACTTCAAATAATGTCCTAGAGTGAACATCTAATCTCAGTTTAAAAACAATGATCTAGAACAGGTTTTTATATTCTCAGAGAATTATGAATGTCAGGAAGGCTAAACTGGTGATTCAGCTCCAGTATTGAAGAACCATTCCTGCTATTTGGAGTTAACAACAGGTACAAGGAAAATGCTATCAGGTCATACCAAGTTATTCTTGAATATACAAGATGTTACATATATATCTACATATATAACACCTTTTATCTTGAGCTTCATAGTAGCTCAAGCCCAAGTTTGTATTCCAAGAGATCTACTATCCATAGCAATACTATGAAAAAAAACTTGTGCATTCATGTTAAATAGCTTGATAACAGTGGTTATTACATACATGTATTTTACATTAGTTCTCATGCAGTAATAAGCATGATAGTTATGGTGTCCTGGGTTCAGCAGTAGCACTCATTTTTCTCCTTCTTAGCAGCTGGTGCAGTGTTGTGTTTTTGACTTTCAGCCTGGAATCAGCGGTGATAACAGCAATGTTTTCAGTTGCTGCTCAATAATGTTTAGGCTGATCAAGGACTTTCTGAGTCTCATGCTCTGCTAGGGAAGAGGGGAAGCCGGGAGGAAGCGGAGACAGAGCATCTGACCCAAACTGACCAGAGAGGTATTCCATACCACAGCATGTCATGCCCACTATATAAACTGGGGCAGTTACCCAGAAGGTCTAGATCACTGCTTGCTCGGGCTGGGTATCGATCAGCAGGTGGTGAGCGGTTGTATTCTCTTCCCTTGTTATTTCCCTTATCATTATTATTATTGGTGATAGCAGTAGTAGTTTTGTGTTACACCTTAGTTACTGGACTGTTCTTATCTCAATCTGTGGGAGTTACATTCTTTCGATTCTCCCCCCCATCCCTCTGGGAGTCAGGGGAGGAAGGTGGGGAGAGTGAGATAGTGACTGCTTGGTTCTGAGTTATGGTTGGGCTTAAACCATGACATATGGCCAGGTGGAAATATTGGTGAAAGATTAGGAAAGAATTCTTATTAAAATATAGAAAACACTTCTTCCAATTTACATGTACATGCATTTTTAATTCCTCCCCCTTTCCCCCCCTTCCCTATGGCGTTTCCATACATAAAACAACTCAAGAAATTAATTAAAAACAGATCTGTTCTGGCGGATTCCAATCTCATCTGCTGGAAACCCCTACATGTCAGGATTCATATTAGTTTACTATTCTGTCCTCTGGGAGAATTTAGCCTTGTGCAGAGAAGCTGCACAGTGTCTAGGCATGATTTAAATTTTTCCAAACACTTTGGTTGAAAACCTGATCCCATTTTTCACTGGCAAAATTCACACCACCTTCAGAGAGGCCAAGATTTTACAGCTCAGATTGTGCCTATGCCTTGTACTGATCCTGTATGAACAGGAGAACCTAATACTGAAAGAATAAATTAGTCTTCTCAGAAAAGAACTTAAAAACATGTTAGGTCGTTACCTTAAAAAAAAGGGGGGGAGAAAGTGGAGTTAATGAGAACCAGAAGATATGCAACTAGAATGTGAGCAGATGCGCAAATGTATTTTTTGGTATAAAGATAAGAGAGGAAAAATACATAAGGCTAATCCTTCAGCACCACTTACATATTTCAACTGTATGGTCTTATATGTGTGGGTTTTTATTGTAGAAAAGGACTGATGAACTTTCTTTAATTCTAAATTTTCAAGAATGAGATTTACTTTGTCAACATTGCAAGACTTCTGATTTTAAAGGCTGCAAAGAATACTTGCACACAAGAATAAAGTCAAGCCAGAAAAACATCAAATGAATGTGAAAAGGAACACGTTGAGCAGCTTGGAAAACTTTCATTATGAACCCGAGCTATGCTTGGCACAGACAAACATATTTGGCACTGGTATCAGCACTATGTTAGTATTTATGCTTGTGAAATATTCACAAGTGCTACAAGGAAAGGAGAAAGTTTATATCCAATTTGCTGTTTTTTCTAAACTAATTAAATATCTATGAAAGCAAATTGTGTTTACTGAAATCCAGATTTTAATTTTTAAAACAATAAAATGACTTCATACTGCTCAGTTCATCCGTACATATCAAATTAACATTTTTTTTCTATGCAAGTAATCTCCAAACCCAAACGCTTCATAACTTGGTTATGAAATCAATACAGTGAAACAGACACTGGTTCCATGAAAAATGCAAAAAAGTTCAATATTTACAACTGTAGTGTCTCAAAGATCTCACTACATCATAGGAGATAATCTAGTCATCACAGTTCAGATAGGAACAGGGATGCAGGTGAAAGGACTGCTACCAGGTTATGCCTAAGCAGAGCACGCAAATTGTTTTAAACAGCAGTCAGCTCTCATCTTGCTGCTCAAGGACTAAATTACGTCTGGGTTTTAGCGAGCCCAGAACTCAACCCAATCTTGAAATTTTATTAATAAGTCAGCTGGAGAGTTCAAGTCTCCACCCTGGTTTTGAGTATTATCTTATTTCTCAAGTAGAACACTGAATTGTGAGCCAAACCTTTGGAGTAAGGAAACTATTTAAGTGATGTTAAGGCTACAAATTCATTATTTCAGATCACAGCTGCACATAGCAGCAGTTGTCTGCTTTCTTAACCTACTTAGCACAGATTACATTCTCATGAGGTACATTATCATGCAGAAAGCCAAGTGCAGCATTCAGATCATCAGATCAGTCATCCTGCCAGCTTGTCAAAGAACAGCTTTACCTTTTTACATACCAAAAATAATCACTCTAGTTTTTTGTTTGGGTTTTTTTTGCCAACTTATCCACAGTGTGTCATGGCACTTCCAAAACCAAGCCACTGTAGAGTTCATAATGCATAGTTTCAATGGTTAATGCAAATGGTTAATGCAAAAGCTCTAAACTCTGAAAATCCTTAAAGTTAGTCTCTCTCAATAAAAACATAATTAGTTTTTCTGACTTACAACATCTGCATTTGTTATTATATAGAATTCAGGGTGGCATATCTTAAGACTTAAGGAGAAAAATCCTCTAATTTTAACAGGAACTGAGTCTATGTGATAAATACATACCAATTTTGACCTGTTCCTCAGGTTTGACCTGTTCTCTAACCAGCTTCAGCAACTATTTCTTCTCAAGTTTCAACAAGACAGATACAGATCTCCACAAAATACTTAACATAGATGATTGCTAAAGCAGCTGATTGAAACCAAGCATTTTACAGCCTTGAAAGTTGGCTAGCTGTCAACTTCCTGAATGACCATTTACCTCAGTTAGCATCAAAAAGGTATGACACTTCAGCTTGACAGAGAAGAGGTCTAAGCAGAAAATACAGTCCCAGAGGAGTAAGGTCCTGAATGAGGTGGCTTTTGAACACAAGTGAGCTTGTAGTTCAGTATTCCAGTAATACAACAGACAGAAAGAATTATACCATCAGAGCCTCTGCCAAGGGATAAGAGTTGGTAAGCCAACCTATGCTAATCATAATGGTCTATTATCTGTCCAACAAAATTATTTATTACTAGGACCCATAAACTTGAATTTGTATTGGTGTTCATTTTTCCACCACAAAATGCATGGTGACAGCATATATAACTGAAGTCTGTAGCTTTAATGTGCCATGCATATTAATTATTAGCAGATAAATTAGTTGTCAGGTGGTCAGATTTCCAGCTTTTTACCTCATCTGTAGCATTGGCATTTTTAATGAGCTTTTTCCGTATGAATGCTAGAAAATTAAATCCAAGGCATCACTGATCCTTAGGTGATGTCACTAAGGAGCACACAATCACATCACTGAGAATGAGTTTCTTTGGCCCTACATGCTTCTTTTCAAAGTCTCTAAGGATTTCTGCCTTCCCCATCAGTTTCAATATAAATAAACACAATATAGTTACTTGGGTATTGACAGCATTTCAGAATCCTCTGAGCACAGAAAAGCTCTCAAAATGCAGTGCTTCCTGTGGGGCATTAAGTTCCTTTCCAGATTGTCAAAGGAAAGGTTATCTGCAATGAACCAGAGATAATTCTTTTGGAAAGAATGTTTCTCTTCCAAAAATTTGTCCCCACGAGGGCTATTTTTCTTCAATTCCTTTAACACTTTCACCTATTTCTTTCCCCTTATTACACTGTTACAGTCATCACTGCTAAACTGTGCTGTCCTCATTTTGCAGCAGTATTTAAATAAATGTTTAGAGCAGAGCTTTTGAATTTTTCTTTTTTTCTTTTTTTTTAAAAAAAAAATCCTACCTGGAGCAAGAAGTACATTCTAAAAAATGAAAAGAAGAACTCAGCCTAAATAAGACTTTGAAATCCACTCCTCCTCAGACAAAATAGGTCTGTAGAGTACCAGAAGACCCAAAGCTGCTGCCTTGAGCTTGTCTGTACAAGCTTTTCCAGAATCCATTCCATGAACTTCACAGTTGAAACCTCAAAGACAGCATGGATAACAGTCATACAGATGCTGTAGATCACGGACTTGCTAACAAAAGGACTTTCAGGAAACCTGCCGGATTTTTGCCATTTCCATCCCACTGCTCATAACTGTCAAGCTTTTGCAAAAAAAAATTGTGACCTTACAGGCACATCTCACTTTTCTCCCCACCATTACTTATCAGATGTAACCTGCAAGTAATGCATTTGAGGCTTTGAAAACATTCAATACGACTCACATGTATGCTTCAGGCTTGGAGTATCATGGGAGATTCCCGTTCTGTTTGCGCCTAACTTCTTTATAAAGTCCTTGTTGCTTAATTCTGCTCCCAGTGCATGCTTTGAGTGAAGAACTGTTTTCTGTAGAGAGTATCTACCAGAATTGTATTTCTCCATGCCTATAAAAATAAATGCCATTATTGAAGGAGGGTTAAACCAAGCAAACAAAACCATGACTCCACAAACCAAACCAAGCCACCACCCCACCCCCCAAAAAATACCCTAAACAAAACAAAAAAAAAAACCACAAGCAAAACAACAAAGAAACCCAACCCCAAACAGTTGTGGGTTTTTTTCCTTCTTTTTTTTTTTTTTTGCTAATCAAGGAGAAATTTGCATATACAGTCTACATGCCTTAAGTGTAGGTAAATGGATACTGCCTAAAAGGAGGGCTTGATCAGATAAAAAAATGATCTTTAACTGACACGCATTATAGTTCTTTCCAGGCTGTAGTTAAAACATATAAGCAGTGTAACAAAACACAAGAAAAGAGCACTAAGTTTTACTCCCCATAGTTCTCAAAATATTTTGCCCTTCAGTGTTCTCAATCTCCTTCTTTTGATTCACCTTCTTATTGCAAACAGTAAGATCAGTATTAAATAAGTAAACAGATTTTTAACAATTAGGCTACACATTTCTATAGCCTGCATACAGATTAGCAGTTAGATCTTTCAGAAAGATCTTGTAACATTTGGCACATTAAAAGCATTTAAAATAATCCCAGTATATTTAAACTAGAATTCTATCTTGTGTGTCATGTAAATGAATTTATTCATGATGTCTTTTTTTACAATAGCAAAAAGTCAAAAGTGCATACCCATTCTATGTTTTTGCCTTCAGGAAATCAGGAATATCACTTAAGCAGTCAAACAGAAAAATATGAACAAAGAGATTTGCAGAGTGCCTGTCACAAATTATTTTGTCTATTAAGTTACAACACTTAGGCACAAAGGTGGCAGAAAAAAGAAATTTGAATCATGCCTAAAAGCATATGTTAGTTTCTCTGAACCTACTGCTTGTTAACAAAAATTTCCTTATGTCAGTTCATACACTAACAGCTTTTTAAAGTCTCTAGGACATACAGCCATAGGTATAGCTTTCTGGAGGCTGGACGGGTGTCAGCTTATCAAGGGCATAAGAAATGATTGAAGAATGCTGTGATACAGTTTTGTGTCCATGGTAAGGTACACACATGAACATGTGTGGGTCCCTCTTGCTCTCCTCCTCTATAGTAAATATTCAAATCCAAACGAGTTATTTTAAAGTTGGTGAAAGAGTAAATGTTTGAAACATGCTGCAATCAACATACAGCTGCAGCAAGTCTAGTTTAAAACTTTTCTCTGTTCGGGAATTTGCTAGTCTAAGTCTTATTGAATGCAATTAAATTTAAGCAAACACAATAAAAACAATGCTTGATCTTGATTCAGGATTAAGAAGCAGTCATTTTAACTTTTATCCATTTGAATAATCCTATTGCAGTTTATTCTCATCAACTCCGAGTGACTGCAGAATATGGGTTTTACATTATACTGCGGAGAGAACTGTGTCACTAGACACTAACAGCATTTAAAATGAAGCTGAGGATATTATAAGAGAAAAAAAAAAAGAGGAAAAGGGAGTAGGATTGCAAAATATATGCAAATTTTATTATCTAAATATCTTGAATTGGATGCTTTTAATAATACTGAGAACAGACAAAAATATCTATGAGAATTTCTCTTTCTTATTACAGAAACAAGGATTCTCAATGTCAATACTTGAATTTGCTTCTATTACTTTTTAATTAATGGATTTTAATTCTTAAAGGCATTTTTAAATTTGCATTCTTATAGAAAAGCAAAACATTGAATATCAAATACTATTGTTTTGGAGGACAGAGGTATTTGTTTTAGGTGTGTACCACCACAAATTGATTTATTTACTCCCTAGCCATTTAATACACATGTGAAAAGCTCCTCCCTTCCCAGTGACTGCTAAGATTATCCTTTTCATTTATCTGTTTTACACTCGAGAAAATTGCCATTCGACATCTGAGCCATCCCATTACAATCTGGGGCTTTTTACCCCATGCCCTTATCTTCTCCTTCAGCACTTCACACTAGGGAACATATGTGGAACACAGAAGAGACTTAAAAGCTGCTTTCACGTCATTCATATTATTAACTATACAAAAGTATACAAGATCATAAGCACAACATTTTAGAAAAATGGAAAAAGCCCTCAAAGTAATCCAACCGCTCTGCTCCTCCCTGGTTAAAAAAGTCCTTGCCAAGCCCAGTGCATGCACATTAAAAACACTGTTAGAATTCACAGTACTTCATGAAAACCACAATAAAATAACAAACTATAATTCCAAAATATACTGTATTAGAAATCTACTAAGATATGGATCTGTATCTCTGATTTTAAACTCTCCTAAAAGCCTTGATTCCTCCTTTGAAAATGCTGTCTACTTAAAATGTTGAAGGCACATTTACACACACACACTCTCAAGGAAATTGCACTGCACTCAAACCACACAAACATACTTTACTCAAGGTCTTATCTACCAGAAATCATGCACACCAGAACATTGCAATGACTAAGCTATTATGTGAATGCCAACTAATAAATGGAAAAAAATAGGAGTATGAGCAGAGCTTCCTAATTAATGGACAAAACCACCAATACTTGAATATAAAGCAACGAAATTATTTTCTTTTAAGCGGCAGATACACATGAATATTTATTTTCATAGCACTGGAGCATCAGCTAATTACAGTGTTCCATGTCATTACCATTAGACAATTACAAGATTTTCTCTTAACTGCTGAAAAATACAAGTTTACAGTTATTTTCAAGTCAGATATACTCATAGCTCTCCATAAGGTATTTTATTCTGCAACTAGTGGACTTGAACTCTCACTTAGTATATTTTCTGTAAAACCTACCTAACACTTATGAATTAATTTGATTTATTTTTTTTTAATTACCAAGCCTCAGAACTTCTTAAAAAGTTAGCACTTCCAAATGTATGAAACCTGTGCTTAATCCCTTTCCATTTTCTCACTGGAAGTTTCTCTCTGGATCTCTACAACACTGTATTTAAAAGATATACTGGCTTATAGCACAGAAAACAGATCAAATTACAGCAGTTTTGGACTGTATGGATGACAAACAAATCTGCTTAGCCTGAGAGCACAATTATGTTTCTGAGGTATTTCCTCAGCCAGTGGAAAAAGAAATTAGAAGAAAAAGGAGACTGAAAGATTGGTAAACCAGAGATGTGACATTCAGGTGGTATCACTGCTGACTTTCAGTTAGTTTTCTGATGGCTTCAGAGTTTATAAAGTTTTCCATGTTAGCTACACTGCAGGAAAGGCTTCAACACTTTCAGTTTCCTTATAAAGTCCAATAAGAAAGGATGAATGACAAGAGCTGAGACATCAAGTTTAATTCTGAACACTTCTTGCATTGAATCTGAAGCATTTTTGTATATGTTTAATACAGTTATAAAGTCCAACAAAATGTTTTTAAAAATGTAACAGTCAGCATAAAGATAACTGATTAATTGCTTAAAAGCAGGGAATTGTAGTCTTTAATGGCACAAAAATTCCCACTCACAGTGAACAGTAGCAATGTCTATCCATCCACTATCACCTATCTCTGTGGCAGACATCCACCCCATGCTTCCACAGCGATTCATGCATTTTGAAAGGTTTAATAAATTCCTTATAGCTTGAATTTCAACCTAGCTACAAGGGTAGCTTTTGTAACAGAAATAGACACCCAAATAGAAAAGAGGGTTATGGACACAGCAGGCCAACAAAATTATTCTCTCAACTTTTCCTGCATCTCAGCTGGTGAAACTCTGTCTATTTTAATGTCAGCATTCTCAGAATTTTTCTCCCTTGAAGAAAACACAAGCCAACACTTGGGACAAGCATGTATAACCTTCCCATAGTCTCTTCCTACAAACACTGTTTCTGATAGCCACAGAGCCTTGTTTAGACCATCAAGGTGTTAAGTGATAACACCACAATTTGGGTGTACACATGCAACAGAAATATTTTCTTAACTATACAGTAACTCAAACACAGAAATACATAATTTTCTTTTGGATCACATCATGTTGAAAGCCTTTAAGAGCTTCTGGACATCTGCTAAACAGCTTGCTTCCAATGTGTATTTTTCCAATTCATTTACACACCAAGCAAAGCTTGTAACTCAACACTTTGCAGCAGACACCTCAGATCTATTCTGAATTAGTTGATTTGTTTCACACAATCACTGGACTAATTTCCTTCTATCTCTGAGCTTCTTTAATGTTGCTTTAAATGAGTTTAAAGAAGAACTTTAAATAGGAACAAACTAAAATTAGAAATAAAGTTTATTGGTTGCACTTGCACCTGACCTAAAAGTTATGTAGAACAATGATGGGCTGCAGAACAACATTCAACAAATGATTCCTTATTTTCCCAAATCACATTTCTGCATGTCATTCATTGTAAAGCCATTTCTTCCTCCAAATTAATGCATCAAACAAGCAGGCTCCGAGAAGCTCGCAAATGAGTCTAAGTAATTACCAGAAGTCTAACTTAACAGACATGCACTTCTCCAAGTTTAATGTTTGTGGCACCAGAACAAATGCTTGCTCTGCCATTAACTCCCATAAACACCACTAGATCATAATCTGTCAGCTGACACATTTATGTATGTTGGCATCGGTAACAAATTTCTTGAACTATTACTTCACTCAGAGCACTGATACTTTTCCATAACAATCTTTTAAAATATGATCATTATTGCTTAGATCATATGAGTTTAAATACATTGACCCCGTCTCACACAGAAAGCTTGTTCTCTTGGTTTCTTCAGAATATTCCAAACCGCACAGCATTAATTGATGACAAACTGCACTAAAAAAGGGATTTGACAACAAAACTGATTCAGAGCACTGCGCATCTGCTGATTTTTCAACAGGACCTGCTACAATATATTTTGTTTCCCCTGTGAAACAACTCTGAGGAGGCTGAGCTGACAGTACTGACCACAGCAACACATGGTACCACAGGATCAGTCTGTGCAACCAAGGTCAGTTTTTTGGCTAGTAATTCAGCACATCTGGACAAGAAGAGACCCTATTCCTTTAAAACCGAGAACAGTTTTGTTCAGTTCTGGCTTTTCTCAATCTCCACATTCTACTTTGCTTACAACTCAATTTTAACACCATGGGAGCAGAAAAGTTGCAATTATCACAGTAAGCACTAGCATCAATTTCCCATTACTACTTTTTCACAGAATGACTAGCACCTTATGTTATACTTTTCCTTTCGAACAGAAGGGAATACACGTCAGGTCTGCTGTTATTAGGTTAATTTGAAAGAATGCACCTAGTCAATTTACCTGATACAGCCTGCAGTTGTGAACTTAAAGACTGTCTTCCGATTGGTGCTACAGCACTGAAGTTCCTGAATTTATTAACTTCAGTAGATGTGTCAAGAAGATACCACTAAACAATTCCCTGATTGAAATAGCTTAGATCAATATCTTTGATACAAATCAGCTTCTCATATACACACCAAGTCCTCCATTTAAGTTTCAGCTGGTGTCAGTTGTCAGATCCCTCTAAATGCAAAGCCTGTAAATCAGCATGAGTCAAGGTGAGCAGCCATGGTCAATACTGTCGTGATACCTTCACTGCTACAGTATGTATGTCTGAGTAACCAAGTGTAGTAAGAGTCCACCCTCTCAAACTCGCTAAGAAATCTTTGCTTCCCCCTACCTCCAAAAGGAGAAATGTACCTACGTTGTTCTTCTTGTGCACTGAGCACTATTTTCACAGGTTATACATAGTGTAATTCACCTCTGTTTACATGCAGCTGGAGATTTACTCCAAAGACGGGATGCTTCATGCAGTCTCAGAATAATTCTGGCTTCTAGTGCGAGGCATTAACCATTAATTCAACTCCATCAATGTAAGAAGAGGCCTCCCATCCCACCCCTTCTTTTTTTACTGATGTATAGAGACAGTAATTTATATACTCTCTTACAGTATCTTCTGACAGGTGGATCTTGAACCATGATGGTTTTATACAAAATAATAGCTAGTGCAGCACAGGCCTCAGCATGTTAGATCAGCTTGGAGCACTCCGTGAAAAATAACCACTGCTGTATTTCATAGTCAGAAAACGGCAAAGAGCTAAAAGAAATAAGCTTGGCAAAATGCGCTTTACAAAACTGATCTGGACTGCGCTTAAAGAGTCACAGCACCACGACAGTTTTAGTTTATTCCTCTTATCAACCAGATGAAAAAACTGTAGGCATAATTACAGGTAAAAACCATGGAATTTAGAAAATGTGTATTCTCTTCTGTATTAATTAAAAAAAATATAAAATCTTCTTTGGAACTGCTTAGTAGCAATCCCATAAAAAAAGCTATGGATAGAGAAAAAGAAATTTGAATGCATGTATAGGGACAAAAAAAAAACCCCAAAAAACAAAAACAAACATAAAATTGATAGTTTTTACAATTCTTAAAAAAAATAAATATTTTTGGACAGTCATTACCCTTCAGAGGACTTAACATTGAGATACCTTTAACACAGTTCTGCGCAGCAGATAGGGACTTCCAAATTCTGTTCTAGTCTTGACTCAGTGTGTGATTCTGTGGTATGTTTTCTTTACTGTTTCTACTCCTTCTGGTCTGTATGTACCTTTACATAACGCCCTCTACTGACATAAAGTAATGCCCAGGCAGCCCCAAAACTAAAACATATATGATATATTCTACATATTATATGTATTAATTCTTGGACAAATGTCATTGGTTTTTGGAAATGCTAAGAAAAAAGTAACTGAGGATGGAAGAGTGTATAAAAAAGCCCAATCAAACAATGCAAAATAAGTACAATGAGACTATGAGTATGTCCTAACATTATGAGTATCCTAAAATCAGATGATAACAACTGTCCTGGGTTCAGCAGTAGCAGTAATTATTCCCCTTCTTAGTAGCTGGTGCAGTGCTGTGTTTTTGACTTCTGGCCTGGGAACAGAGCTGATAACACCAATGTTTTTAGTTGCTGCTCAGTAATGTTTAGTCTGACCAATGACTTTCTGAACCTCATGCTCTGCCACAGAGGAGGGGAAGCTGGGAGGAAGCAGAGACAGGACACCTGACCCAAACTGACCAAAGAGGTATTCCATACCACAGCATGTCATGCCCAGGATGTAAAAACTGGGGGCAGAAACCCAGAAGAGGTGGGTTCACTGTTCGGTCGGGATGGATATAGGTGGTGAGCGATTGCATTCTCTCCCCTTGTTATTTGCCTTGTCATTATTGTTATTGGTGGTAGCAGTAGTGGTTTGTGTTATACCTTAGTTACTGGACTGTTCTTATCTCAACCTGTGAGAGTTGCATTCTTTTGATTTTCATCCCCATCTCCTGGGACCAGAAAGAGGGGGGAGTGAGTGAGCAAACTGTGTGGCTGACTGGACTTAAACCATGACAACACTGCAGGGTGGTATCTTTATATATCCACTCATATATCTAAGTGAGGTTGAATTTAATATAATAATAGAATGATTTAGGTTGGAAATGGCCTTAAGATCATCTAGTTCCACCTCCCCTGCCATGGGCCAGGACACCTTCCACCATTCTCATGCAACCTGGCCTTGAACACTTCCAGGTATTGAACATCCACTTCTCTGGGCAATCTGTTCCACACTCACAGTGAAGAATATCTTTCCAATACCTACTCTCAATCTATACTCTTCCAGCTTAAAGCCATTCCCCTGCTCCTGTCACCACATGCCCTTGTAAAAAGTCCCTCTCCAGTTTTCTTGTAGGCCTCCTTTGCATACTGGAAGGCTCCTCTAAGGTGTCCCCAGAGTCTTCTCTTCTCCAGGCTGAACAAGCCCCGTCTCTGAGCCTGTCTTTATGAAGTTGTTCTAACCCTTGGAGCATCTTAGTGGCCTCCTCTGGACTTGCTCAAAAAAAGTCCACATTCTTCTTATGTTGAGGACCCCAGAGCTGACTGCAGTACTGCAGGTGGGGTCTCATGAGAGCAGAGTAGAGGGGGAGAATCACCTTTCTCAAACTGCCACCACATTCCTTTTGGTGCAGCCCACAGCATAGCTGGCTTTCCGGCCTGAAAGCAACTCAGCTGGCTTAGTTTGAGCTTCTTGTTAACCAGCATAATTTTTCTCTATAGGAACATTTACTGTACTCTAATTCATAACCTTATGTTAAGAAACATCCCTCTATTAGTCTGATTCAATTCTAGACAGAAACGATTTCCTTGAAATAATCGATATGAGAGAGTAGTAAGTTTTCTACGTTTCCTCCAAGAATTAATAAATTTGCATTGTTTTGTAGTGTGATCTTGTTTAAAATTCTTCTCTGTTCACATCCATTTATGCTTTGCATTTCAATCTCTTACTGCATTAATTGTAACTTTCTCATTACTTCTCTCACATAATCAACTTATCTATATATTGTGTTTCTATTTTCACATTAAAAATAGAAACTCTTTCAGGGAGGGATAAAATACTCAGTACATGTTTTTGATGCTATCTGGCACATAGGAATCCCAGAATTGTACCATAGCAGAACAACTGATCTGAAATCCCCCCTTACCCAAAATGCATGCCCTAACTTTTCATTGCTATTTATATATGACCCTTTGCAGCCATACTGCCTCTGCTCATTATATCTCTTCTCTTGTATCCTCAAAATCTCCTAAACATTTGAAAGGCTAAATCAGCCTCATGGATCAAGGGCTGTTCAGAGCTGCATGTTTTGACAGTAAACCTTTAGGAAAGCTAAATGCTGTTTCTCAGAACAGCAGAGGGACTCAACTGCAGCTGTAGTTCCTTTAGAGTTATTCAAAAGTTATGTAGTTATGGCATTCTTTCACCTGCATGCTACTCATTTTCACAGAATTTACAGAAACTTAAATCTGAGATCTTAGTCCCTTTGAAATTGTTCAAGACTTTCAAATTTGTTTTTCTTAACCCAAATGGACAACATCTATGTAATAAAAAAAGCTCAAATAAATATTCTATTTGTACTAATGGTGAGAAAAAAAATATTCCTTATGTAAAACACATCAATATTATCCATACCACATAGCTACAAATATATAAAACCTGGTTATTGACTATAGTCAAATATGCAGTGAAGATATCAATGTTCATTATTGACTATGCTTGATGCTATTCAAACCACTAAGTTCTCAATCATTTAAATAGCCATGGCATATTACCTAAGTAACCAATTACATACCATAAAATAATTAATAACAAGTGAGCAAATTCAACAGCTCATGATCAAATGAATAGGTTAAAGGCTACTTATTCAAAATGTTATGCAAATATATCACAGTATAAAAACATCTGCAAAAGCTGAAGTCACTTTTCAGGTTCATGAGCAGAAAATATCATGTGAATAATAATGAATTTGTGCTCAAGTTTCTACCTCTAGGAAATCTATTTCCATAGTTATAAAATTCAAATCACATGCACACTGTATGAATCTCATGCAATGGTATTTTTATAGGAGGTTCCTACTTTTAATTTTCATTGAGAGGCACAACACAATTCACACTTTGGTGAAGTATCAACACCCTAAGCCTCCCTCCATCTGACATTTCTCATTCCCCTTTCCTCCTTGCTGTATATTCCCTCTTAACCTCAAAGGCATAACATTTTACACTCAATCTCCTTTGAATTCACATCACTTGATCTTAAGCAACCACAGACAGGCATAGTATCCCCAGACAAATTCTCTCCAATTCTTCACACAACTGTACTTCTTTCTTTCTGAAATACCCTGTTGAATAGATAATAAATTTGTCTCAATCAAACTATGATCTTCTGATACACTTTCTTGTTCCTCTCTCACTTCCTCCAAAAAGGTACATGCATAGGAACCTGGTTATTAGTTTAAAATAACACAAACTTTTATTTGGGGATGAAATATAACAGTATTTTTACGATAATAGATCACAAGGACTTCCACTTTAAAGAGAAAAACAACACTGAACCTCCTCCTTTTTGAGGACACCATTCAATTCACATTAATGATGTGAAGCCCAGCATGGCTTCACTAAGGAGAAATCCTGCCTGACCAATCTGGTGGCCTTCTATGATGGAGCTACAGAACTGAGGGACAGGGGTAGAGCAGTTGACATCATCTACCTGGACTTGTGCAAAGTGTTTGACACGTCCCACGTGACATCCTTGTCTCTAAGTTGGAGAAACATCAGTTAGATAGGTGGACCACTTGGTGGAGAAAGAACTGGCTGGATAGCCACACACAAGGAGTAGTGCTCAATGGCTCAATGTCCAGCTGAAGACCAGTAACAAGTGGTATCCTTCAGGGATGAGTGCTGGGACAGGTCTTCTTCAGCATCTTTGTTGGTGACATGGACAGTGAGATTGAGAACACCCTCAGCAAGTTTGCCGATGTACACCAAGCTGGGTGGTTCAGTCGATACGCTGGAGGGAAGGAATGCCATCCAGAGGGACCTTGACATGCTTGTGAGGTGATGCCAACCTGATGAAGTTTAACTGTACCAAGTGCAAGGCCCTACACCTGGGTTGGAGCAAGCCCAGTCACAGCTCTAGGTTGGGCAGAGAAGAGATTGAGAGCAGCTCTGGAGAGAAGGACTTGGGTGTGTTGGTCGATGAAATGAACATGAGCCTGTAGCATGCTCTGGCAGCCCAGAAAGCCAACCGTATCCTGGGCTGCATCAAAAGGAGCATGACCAACAGGTCAAGGGAGGTGA
>JAOEHY010011945.1:29631-54033 GCA_025447955.1 Psilopsiagon aurifrons
TTTTTAGTTTTTTTGGGTTTTTTTGGTTTTTTTTTTTTTTTTTTTTGCGAGGGGAGGGGTGGTGTTTTTGTTGGTTTGGTTTGGTTTTAAATCTGACACTGTAGAGTCCATTAGCACTGTACAGGACAGCGTCTATAACTCCAGGGGTTTTGTGGCTGTTCTCCATTCTTTTATTTCCTCAGAAATATATTCTACAGAAAAGTAAGACTTTTAATATATTTGCCTTTCCTGCTCTTCCTTGTTCAAAACAGAGTAATCGTGATGCAAAATGAGACTGTCATCACATAAACATACCTAGAATATTTTAGGAATACTCTATATTCCTATATCTTCTCAGCTCTGCTGGAGAATGACATAAATCATGAGAGATAGCCTCCCTTGTAAGCCCTTATTGTAGACACTGTCCTACTCTCCTCACCTCTTGTTCTTCCCTTCACAGTGTTAAGCCATGCTACTTGTGTTAGGCAAAGGGAAGATAGGCACCCAGCATAAGGAGAAGCAGATAGATACCCTAATTGTTCAGTCTCAAGACTAATGCAAAGCACTGGCATTGTGAATGCTTTTCTTTATCTCTTGATTATTAACTGGCATACCTGCACCTGGAGCCAGACCTTACCGCCATGTACTTGTTTATCTTACTGACTTGTGCTCATGTTGTTTAGGGTTGTCTTCCTCAGCGAAACCCTCACATTACCCCAGAATTATTAGAAAATGATCTTTCTTCCTTAGGGATTGGACACTGATTGATTGTGGTGGGAGCAGAAGAATAGGAGGTGCTAATAATGAAGATGGGCAGTAAGTAAAGAAAATAGATTTACTGTAACATATGAAATACTTGCTGGTGTTGAGTGTAAAGTAACTTCCTCTTCTCAAATTTAAACATTTAAATGTTGGAAAAGCATGTAAGCATGTAAATGTAAAAAAAATGTCTCTCAGAGATGGACTGAGATTCACAAAGACCGCCAAGACATATTCAATTGCCACCCAATAATGTTCTGTGCCCTCCATTCCTGCTGGGACCAGCATGCTCCATGTACTCAGGATGTGCAAGAACAAGTAGAAGTCAAACCAAATGACTGATAGTGAGGTCCTGGCAGACCTTGCACAATTCATACAGGCATAAATCAAACACAGGTATGTTGTTTTGTTTTGGGCTTGTGGAAGACTCTCCTCATAGCCCTTCAAGAGTGTTTCAGAGGTTACACAAAGCAATCCACATTTTGCCTCAGCTGTGAAGTTGATCTTAGGTGCACTGTACCACAACTGCATGGACAACATGCTAGAATTGTTATTTCATTCAGGCTGCAGCAAAGCAATCTATGGTCTCCAACTTTCAAGATAGCAAAATACCAATGTAATACATTCTAAACGTTGTTTCTGAAAGTAAATAAAAGTTACATGCAAATAATGAAATCAGTCCAAATAAGGAGGCCTCATGATACCTTGAATGATGATTCTGATTTTCTGGTAAATTAGAAGACCAAAGATAAGCATGCAGTGGAGCAATGGAGTAACAGTGGCATGTCAAAAAATTAACTTTTAACGGATGAATAAAAACATGAGAAGATGGGGTATTATGCCAGTCACCATACTTGGCAGTGATATTTTGCCAGTACTGCTGAGAGGACAACAAAACAGAAAGGAATAACATTTTTCATTTCAGTTGCCAGGCTTACCATATTTTCAGAGCTCAGAATGTGCAGTAACACTTTTGTATTTCTGTGCTTCTGACCCTAACAAATCAGGGAAACAGATATGAGTTAAGCTGTCAAGACACAGAAAGAGTACAATAGCAGTTCCACCGCTAGCTTTGGCTGAGTTCTTGTACCCTTGGTGTAACTTTCAGCCTTGTGTTTGCCCCCTCCCATTTTCTGTTTAAATAGAATCTGTTTTAGCTTGGCCAAACCACTCTATTTGTTTATTTATTTTTTAAAATACTTTGGTTTTGGTTTGTTGTTGCTGTTAACCATGTGACCAGAAATGTAGCTAATAGTAATGTCTTAAACAGCTTGACATTGTTTCAAGCTTGCCGGGTCTTGGAGTGGCTGATAAGACTATGTGCTGTGCTTGTCTTTCTCCAGCAACAAGGTTACAAATCAGCATCAGCAGTGCAAACAGAAGCTTTTCTTTCCTTTCTTGGCTATTTTCCCCATTGCCTTTGTGTATATACTTGTCCTGTTTTATTTTTGAGCGAGCAAGCCCAGATTCCAGCAAAAGCAACAACAAATACAGCTCCAGCCATCTCAGCTACTTTTTATTTTCTTTTTCTCTCCCAAAGGGGGAGTTAATATAATCTTAATACTGTATAAAAAGACACTATCAACCAGGGAATTTTCCTCATTAAAATGCTCTGCAGCTAAGAGAAAGGGATGCTGTTAAAATGAAAGTCTCCTTGAATGCTTTCCATACCAAACACTTTGCTTGCCTTCTGTATCTTTCATAAAAGATTTACAAGATTTTGATAGCAATCATTTGCTGTGAGACTTAGTTGGCCATGTATCTGCATACCCAGTCCCATAGAGTGTACAACTATTCTGAGCTTTATAATGTGAACGTCAAGACAGCACCTTTGCCCCCATGTTCCTGTGCTTCAAAATGCAAGCAATTCACAGGTCACATTCAATCCACCCCACATCCTGAGTCCAAGGTGCTTGGGGATTGCACTGCAGCAACAGTTGTTTCAAAGGGTATTTAGTGCATGTGCATAATTTTTGCAATCTTGACATGTGCGTTTCCATCTTCTCAGGGAGAAACACACAGCTCCTTCAGCTCCTTAGCTGGGTAAGGTGTTTCAGATTGACATTCTCTATAGAAATGATTGTCTGCTCTCAACAAGGGCTGGTGTGGCTGAGCAGGCTCCATTGTGCAGTGGCAGTTCATTGCCTGGGAAGGTTGTCATGCATCACAGGTGTCTGTGGTGTTTCAATTCAAAGCTTTGCGTTATCTCTAATGGCTTAATAGCAAAGGGCTCCTTGAGATGAAGGGAAGTGAAATGTGAGGCTGTATCACAGCCACTTGTGACAGCATGAGGTTTGCCTACTGTGCAAAAACACGGGTTATCAGCTCTAACCTGAAATAGAAAATGCAGATATTTAAGAAAATGTATAATTTATACATAGAAGCTGCTGGGGAATCAGGAAAAGCATCCCAGTTCTGCTTTTCTTTTGTCTAAGAGATGTAGCCTATAATGAAAGTTATTTTCCATTTTTTTGGATGGGTGGTAGAAATCTACACAGCTGTGACTCATCTTTGAAGAATTTTTCAGTGCTGAAGCCATTTCATACCAGGATGCCTTTGTCATAGAAGGCACTAGTTTGTGTTATTCACAAGGGCCAACAGCCCAAACCAGTAGTAGATAAGTAAAAACCAAGAACCAGTGATATGATATTTTGACAGTTTTTTGTCTACAAATGCATAAAAATTGTTTTGCTCTGTCAAACCTGTCCAGCATATGCTTTTATAGCCCAATGTCCTGTTGCCTTCAATGGCCCAAACTGAATATAATCTTAGGATATGATTGACACATAGGCTCACACACTTACATATGTATATATGCAACATCTGTGAAAATTCCCACATCTGGCATCTGAAATGGGTGATGATCTGCGACTCAAAGCCTCCACAGCCAGAGTATTATCTTTCACCCATGTATTTTACTGAGAGAATGCCAATTACTGGGCATTTATGATGTGGTCAGTAGATGTATTGCACACGAAAATCAGAAAGAGAATGAAAAATAGAATAATAAAATAAATAATAGAATCAGAGTACACTTATAAAAGTAAGTGCATTTCTAAGGCACTTTCTCATGAAGCTGGTAGACAGGCAAAAGCATCCATCAATTCTTCACTGTAGGAAATAGGAAAATTGCAGCTGATAGATAAAATGTTCACAGACTCTACTGAACTGTATATTTCTTGTACTCTTGCATTGGAGAGAAAGATAGAGGAACATGTGACTAAGCAATGTCTTGAATCAGAAGCCAGGAAGAGTTCATTTTTTGTATGCTGCTCCCTTGGCCTTTTTAAATTGGGAAGGAATCCCAGAGGTACCCAGCCATGTAATCTGCAGCAAAGAAATCACTATGAGCCCCCAGACAAAGCTTAAAGCGCAAGATGTGAAGATGAGCTCATTTCTTTCCATATGCACAGGGCTATTTCTGAGTCAAGCTGCACTTCTGCAGGCAGGAGCCGTAAAGGATTTAAGGCACATGAACTGCCACCTCAGTTGCTTATAGCAACACTTGGGAATTTGCAAACAGGTACCTGTGTCCAAGGATGCTAGTCTTTCCAGGGTTGCTTCCTTTCTCAGCATGTCAGTTCCTGACAGCGCAAATTAGCAGAGGAACACTTGTATTTACGCAAGAAATTTGACTGATTTTAACATAGTGGTAGCCAATGTGATCTTTCCATTAGAATTGAAAAAGTTACTTCCTTGAGTCAGAGGATAGAAAAAATGCTGTAAGTGGGGTCTTAATGTTTGCTTTTAAGCTGTGTCAGCCCTTTACTTTGCACAGGATTTTTTTTTCTTTTTTTTTCTTTTTTCCCCTTCCACTCCCAAGCATATATGTATATTATGACTGTGAGACCTCAGTGTTCCTGGAGAGTAGTCTCCATAAGTTGCTTAGAGGGAGTCATGGACTATTTGAGGTGGTCTCTTTATCTCTGCCAGAACCAGGGCCATTCCTGATGGCAGCATGCACTGCACATGGCTAAGTGTGAGCTTAAACCCACATTGGAGAGTAGCTGGGACTGGGTTGTCTGTGTGTTATGGGAGCAGCAAATTGCTCAGCCTCCTTATAGATGATGGGTAATGATTTAGCCTAGCAAGCCTAAAATAATGGAAGAGAGGCTGTATTCCTTTATGGAAGATAAATATGGGCAGAATAAATAATTATTTTCCCTCTTTAGATTTCTACAAATAGCGTGAATAGCCCTTGCATGATGCAAATCTCCCCAGGTTGTTGTTTGAATACTGAGATATAGCCACTTTCCATGGAGAGTTAACTACTTTCATCTACAATACATTAAAAAGGAGCCAACCTTAATATATTAATTCTTTGTAAAGATAATAATCTTTCCCTATTGTGGTATCCTGAGGTCCTCTATTAGTTATTCAGTGCAGGCTCAAATTTCAATTTCCTTGTGACTGTCCATGCATTTAATACAAATGAAACAGTCTTCACAGCCTATTAATCCTAGGCCCAATTACAAGAAAGCTCTAATTAGCTATGTCTAAACGTACCTATCAGGTTATTAAGTTAATTAAGAGACATTCTATCTTGCCCTGCAATTGATAACAATAGCTACACAACAATTACAGGCTTTGTTTTCAACTATATAGACTTCTACAGACAATGGCAGAGTATGCACAGATTTTGGCAGTATTATGCCCTGATTTCATGGTTTAAATTAGATGTTTAAAGCAGGCAGAATGAATGGCCCTGAGAAGATGTCTGCCTCTTACACTTGACCAAAGAAACTAGGCGGCTTAGCTTAAACTACAACATTTTGATGGGATACAGCTCCAAATTAAGACAATTAAATGCAGCAGTCTTCATACCAATGTCAATGGCGCTCTTGTCAACGAAGAAATAAAGGGAGCCTAGAGAGCTCCCAGTTTACTAGCCAATGTATGTCCACTTAGGATATCTAAGGATATCCACTCAGGTCACCGACTGTATCGGCTACATATCCAGGGACTGCACTGGAGCTTGGACACTTAGAAGACAGGAAGACATCTACATTTAGTTTTGCTCATCACTTCATACAGCCTGTAGGTTAACAAAAAAGATTTAAAGTGAAAACCTGTGGAAGGAAAAAGAAAGTTTAATAAACTTTAGATTTTGATTGACACTTTTATCTTTAGAATGCCTTCCCGATTTTTGCAGTAATGAAGTAATGAAATTAAAAAAACTTGAATCTTACTGCCTAAAAGTCTGCCATTCTTAAATGAGAGCTGAGAGCAGAAAGGTAAAAGTCACTGCTTCTACTACCAAAGCTAATTCTCTATAGAAATAAAGGAAAAATACTAACAATCTTCTTTCAGAGAACAGCTAGGCTTTACATCTTGAAAAAATCAAAATTTAAAGAAAATCACATTATAGACAACAATCAGATTGACTCTCCAAATATTTCAAGTGTTCATGAAATTATCACCATGTTCCCTATGAAATAAATTACTGAACACAAAGCAAATTTCCACATAAAAGCAAACTGCATGCCTGCACCATACTAGTTGTTTCAAACTAACCAAGATAGAAAAAACAGCTAAGAGCAAACTTCTATAGTAGTCCTACTTACCTTATTTATGAAAATACTCAGACTTTTACCTGGAGCTGACTAATAAATTTTCAACTAACTCTTTCTTTGATCAAAGCATCAACACCATGAACTCCTGCCATTTCAGCTAGCTGTGCAGCTAAATTTAAACTCAAAACTGCAGTACACAGCAAGGAACACAGCCCACAAAGAAATTCCTTTAGATGAACAACTAAAGAGAAAGTACAAAGCTGATACAGTGATCCTCACGTTATGGTGCAAACAGATTTTCCCTAAAGGTGGCATTGATCGGGAGAACCACAATATGCAAAAGTGGCAAACTTCTGGTTTATACAAGAAGAATAGTAAGAGGGAACCTGAAAACAAACATTGAATAGCTAACAGTCCTCCTTAAATGTCCATCTATTAAATATCTGTATCAATTCAGTACTAGAAGACCAATTTTGGAGCTATGTTATTAACCATACACTTTGGGAGACTCTGGAAAGCAGTATGGAAACAACGTATTCTTTCCACTACAAACCTTTTGCAAATCATATAATCAGTTCCGTGACTTGGATGAACTAGCACTATCTGATATAAATCTAACTCATGTATGCAGTAGGTCATAAAACATGCATCACTGATCTTACTTAGTGATCTGGAAACAAAAACCTTTTCCATAGATGAGTTCTGGTGGAGAATTACGAAGTTTCACCTATCGAGCTCATGATATTTTACTAAACTCCATCACGCACTCATATTGTGCAATAGCTACCAGAACCTCTTGTTGTATTTTTTCACTTATATATTTTTGAGGGGTTTCCTTCTCTTATTTTTGATATTTCAAATATCATTTTCCCAAATGTACTATTTGATTTCTGAGTTCATAAAGTAGCTGCAAACACCTCTGCTCTTTGGATTTGTTATTGAAAGATTTCCTTTTTCCCATTCAAACTCTTCAGACAAGAAAGCTGTCAAAAGAGAGACTGCTGGTACTAGGTCACTCTAAAACATTAATTACTTCTCAGTACAAGAACAAAAGGTTAAAGACATGCTGTCAGATATGCCAAGTATGTCAACAGTTATCACACTTTCTCCCATGGTTTCCAAATCACAAAGATTTTCTATGATAGCTTACACTTTTTCAGCAGTCCTGCGTCTCTGCACAATCTCACATGTGGAATTATGCCTTCCATATCATTATCTGAACCTGACAAGGATTTATCAAACAAGGGTAGTTTGTGTTATAGCAGAAACACTGTAAGATTACCCTAAAATGTAATTCAGAAATCTCCCTCAGCTTCCACCCACTCTATCAACCAGTGGAAATTCTACCCTGAAGGCAGGGCACTTCACAGTTCAACAAAAAGAAAATGAAAATTACTGGTTTTCTGAAAGGTCTGTAGGATTTACACCAAAAGAATACTCACAGTTAAAGTCTAGGAAAGACTATTAAAACCTGGATTGATTTCATTAAAATACAGCCATAAACCAACACTGACTGCACATCGCTGCCTTTCCTAAAAGCTAACTTAGGAGGGTAGAGCTGATCTTTCTCTGACCAGCTGAAGTAGTAATTCCAATGTCAAGGTCTAAGGTGGAACCACTTGTTCCTCTGCATTCAACGTTTCAACACCACAACTATAAAAAAAAGAAAAAGTCATATCATATTTCCACTTTAAATTTCACTGACTTTGCTTCTACCTACCTGGCACCTTTTATAGTTTTCTATTTTTTTTCCCCCTGAGAGAGGGTGGCATTATGAACAAAAGCAATTGGTATTTTTCTGGCTACCCCTGGTGAGTTGCCACCAGCTAAGTACCTACCATCTGGGGGAAAGAATGGGAAGAGAGCAAAACTAAGAAAAACTCATGCTCAAGATAAAGACAGTTTAATAACCAAACAGAAAAGAAAACAAAAAAAACCCAAACAAGTGATGGCAAGGCAATCCCTCACCACCTCGCACTGCTCAGCCAGTCCCCAAGCAATGGCTACTTCAGAACATTTAGCCTCCAGTTTTATCACTGAGAATGACATTGTATTACCTCTTTGCTCTGGTTGGGTCAGCTGTGTCTCTTCACAGCTTCTTGCCCACTCCCAGCCTGCTGGCTGCTGGGCAGAGTGAGAAACAGAGAAAGCCTTGACCCTGTGGCAAGCACTGCTCAGCTATAGCTGTAACTAGTGTATCAGTACCGGTTTGTCAAAAATCTGAAATACAGCACCATGTGAGCTGCTATGAAGAAAATCAACTTCATCTCAGCCAGACCCAGTAGAGCATTACTACAGTAATGGTTATTAAGGCCTTATGAAGGATGATCAGAAGGAGAAGGCTGTACACAAAAAAACACAATTGGTATATTAAGGGATTGAGTCAGCACAGCACTTAAGCTCAGGTATTTTTTATGCATAAGAATCACACAACTGCCTGAAACCATGTTAAAACCAGCAAAGAACAGTCCTGGCTATAGTGCAGAAGCACTATACATACCCTCATTCTCCTGCTTGCTTCAGCACACTGGTAGCTAGGAGTATGCTGGCGTTTGCTCCACCAACAGGGGTATGGCCTCAAAGAAAGCACTGCCAGAACAATTTTGACAGTAAGCTCTTCAGAGCCATAAGTTTGATAGTCTGATGCTGTGCTCCTCTCTCCTCCATTTCATATGGCTCACTGCTATTCTTATGTCTATTGTACACATAAAGCATATACAAGCAATTAATAAGACTATTTTTGTAAATCACCACGAAGTATCTAGAGGCAGCATGAATCTAATTACTATGCACTAGAGAGTCACTGCCTTTGTTCACAAGAACTTCTAGTTTAGGTCAGCTGTAAAAACACTGTCAAGAGCACAAGGAATTGGAAGAGAAAAAGTCAGCTTCAAAAAGCTTAGGGCTCAGGCACATCCCAAATAAATTCATAGTGTATGCAAAGACTATTTTCTAACACCAAGAGTTTTAGCACTGCTGAAATTATCAGACTAACATCAAAAATGGTCAGTGTAACATTTCAAAGCAATCTGAAATAGATAACTTAAAAATAGGGCTTATATAAAATAACTGAAATTCCTGAAATAGGATTTCTGGTCTCATGAAGAAAAAATACATACATATGGGGAAAAAAACAAACATGCATAGCTGGAAATACTGCATGTAGCCAAAATCTTTTATTATTATGTGTACACATGTGAAAAAAAGAGTGAAAAAGATTTGCCAGTGTTTTGGATATACAGCAGAAAATACACTCGTTGCCATCCAAATGCCAGGACTGAGGTAAATTGTAATTCATATATCCATTAATCTATTCACAATGTGTAATGCAAACTCTACCTAAAATACAAAAGCATTCATTCCTTCTGCCTGTAAAAGACATCTATTTGCTTCAAAATTTCATTAACATAAATCTGATATGGCTGTGATGTATCTTAGAAGTTAGAAATGCACACAGCCTGTAAATTGTCCGTGTCAGCCAAATTCATATAATGGCAAGACAGATATCACCAGATCACCATAGATGTGATCAACAAGATTACAGCAATGTCTCCACTAACTAATAAGAAAGAAATTGCTGAAGAAGAGGGTGAATAGAGTCAGTTTGCTGAGGTGAAAGCCATCCAGCTGGCCTTAGACACTGCTGAATGAGAAAAGTGGCCAGTACTTTATCTCTATACTGACTCATGGATGGTGGCAAATGCCCTGTGGAGTGGTTGCAGCAATGGAAGCAGAGCAACTGGCAAAACAGAGGTAAACCCATCTGGGCTGCTGCATTGTGGCAAGATATTGCTGCCACGTGCAGAGCCTGGTAGTGGAGGTACACCATGTACTGGCAATAAAGCAGCATGCAGCCACTTGCTCACTCCCTCCTTTGGTGGAATGGGGGAGAGAATTAGAAAAGTGAGAAAATCTGCGGGTTGAGATAAAGACAGTTCAATAGGTAAAGCAAAAGTCGCACACACAAGCAAAGAAAAACAAGGAGTTCATTCACCGCTTCCCATCACAGGAAGGTCCATCACATGTAATGGCTGCCTGAGAAGACAAAACACCGTCAATCCAAACATCCTCTCCCTCCTTCTTCCAGCTTTCCATGCTGAGCATGACATCATAAGGTATGGAATATCCCTGTGGTCAGTTGGCATCAGCTGGCCTGGTTGTGCCCTCTCCCAGCATCTTGTGCACCCCCAGGCTCCTCGCTAGAGGGATGGCGTGAGGAGCAGAAAAGGCCTTGGAACTGTGTAAGCACCACTCAGCAGTAACTGAAACATCCCTGTGTTATCAACATTGTTCCCAGCACAAATTCAAAACCTAGCCCCACACTAGCTGCTATGTAGAAAATTAACTCTACCCCAGCCAAAGCCAGGACAATCACTTCTACGCAACACAAGTGGTTCTTCATATGTATAAAATATTGACATTCAAATTGAAAAATCTAAATTTTGTCCACTTTATATTTCATCCTTTTAAAAACCTGTCAAAACCTTTCTAGCCGCACAACAAAAACTGGTGGTGAGTAGTCACATCAAAAGGCCTGATACTGTACTCAAACAACTTCCCCTGTAGATATAAGTATTGAAGAAAAAAATGACAATATGACATTTACATGTCAACAGCTAATGTTAAATTTTAAGGTTTTTTTACATTTCTATTTTGATAGCTAGTAACTGCATGCAAAACCATGGCACTCAAGCAGAACACCAGTGAAGAGCAGAGCCCTTCTGAACAGCGACTTCCAGCTTTAAAACATTGAATCTGGCCAGTAATCTCTCATAGGTGTATATATAAATACACCTATGAGAAATACTATATATATGTATGTGTGTATATATATATATACACCCACACACACATACACGGACCTATGAGAGGCTACTGGCCAGATTCAAGTGACCGCAATCCAAGATCACTTCTCCGAAGGTGGCTACCTTAATAGCTATGCTACAGCCTGCTGACACTTGCCTGCAAGGAAGTGGAAGATGTGAGTCTGCAGGCTAAACAGGATACTGAAAACAGGATCTCACAGTCCCTGCACAAGTGAATAGAAGAGAGATGCTATGACCGTCCCTTCCGACCATATTTTAAACTCAAGACACAAGCCTTGATCAGTGCTTTTTAGAAAAACAGCGAACTTCCATGTTCTAGAGCAAACAAACAAAAAAACCACCACAATCTGAGTAAGCAGGATTTTGCTTTCTTAATTAAGGGTTTCATTGGTGCTTTTGCATGCAAATATAATGTGACACATGGGGCAAAATGCTATGAAGTATAATGAAAATAACAACTGTGAACAGAAAATGTTGGACTGCATGAGACGGCAAATGGCAGTTAACCTACAAAAATTAGGTTAACACGAACAAAGTCCGTACTTTTCTTGCATACAAAGTTGTAGCAAGCAGTCTCAGTTATAGAAAGAGGGAAGTGATAATTAGATTTCAGGCTTCTGAATAGGATTGGATTCATATAGATTAGTGAGAGATCTGTTCAGCATAAAAGGTTATAAATATTTACAAAACACATTTACCATGTTTAAATTTCACATTTAAAACTAAATATTTAATGACACAAAAAGAATTAAGAATATCAAAGCCTTATTTTCAGTGGAGCCTTGGCCTGATGCTCATACCACAGTTTGAAGTTTGCTTCTGGAAACCATCACTTGGATGTCTTCTGGGCTGCACATGGCAACTAATGCAGTGGGAGGTGTCCCTGCCCATGGCAGGGAGGTTGGAACTAGATGATCTTAAGGTCCTTTCCAACCCTAACTATTCTATGACTCTAACATACAACCCACAGGATAATAGACATGATGAAACTGCAGCCAGTCAAGCCCATGTTGGCAGAAAAATTAAAACTCAGAGCTACCAGGCGTCCATTATCAGACACTTTGCCCTGTCAACTTACAGAACAAGGCAGCATAGCTCTTGCATAATCAGTTAAGGCAAATCAATATTCTCCTGTGGAAAAAGGACATAACATTATTCCATTTACTGAAGTCATATAGAAAGATAAATATTAGATGACTTTTTAAAAAGTTCCACTGTCTATTGTGTTTAGCCAAAGTTATTAAATATTCTGGATAAGTTCTATGCATTTAAAATAATTATAAAAATTGTTTTCATGGTTTTTTTAAACTTGACCAAGAATTTTTAAACTATTCACATGAAAGTTCAAATAACGATCAACAACTACACAAAATGAAGAATGTGAGTTATCAAGAGTTCAGGGTAGGGAAATTCTAAAGAAGATTTAATTATTCTGATTTTAGCTGCCTACATAAATTAAATCTATATTTGCTCAAGTAATGATCACTAAACAAACTCCACTGAAGTTAACAGATGCTCCCCAATTGTTAGAATTTACTTAAATCATTTTATTTGGAGATGTTCCTTCAGTACAGCAGCTAAACAATCATCAGTAATAGTCTAATTATAAGTTTATTCATACACTTTGAATAGACGAATATCTATTCAGATATGCATCTTAATTTCCTTTTATTTACCTACGAGAGATTGACTTGGTCTCATAAGACTTCAGGCTAGTGTTGTAATCAGCTTTTTCAATAGAACTACATGTTTAATATGCACCAACACAACAGAGATTTCTGAACTGGAAAGGTCAGAACTTGTTCCCACAGAAAAATCTGGAAACTCATTTTCATCACAGCAAAATACAAAGGCTCCATAGAATAGAACAGTTAGGGTTGGAAAGGACCTTAAGATCATCTAGTTCCAACCCCCCTGCCATGGGCAGGGCCACCTCCCACTAAACCATGCCTCCCAAGGCTCTGTCCAATCCAGACTTGAACAGCACCAGGGACGGAGCATTCAGAACTTCCCTGGGCAACCCATTCCACTGCCTCACCACCCTTACAGTAAAGAACTTCCTTTTTATATCCAGTCTAAATTTCCCCTGTTTTAAGTCTTAACCCATTACCCCTTGTCCTATCACCACAGTCCCTAATGAAGAGTCCCTCCCCAGCAACGCTATAGGCCCCCTTCAGGTACTGGAAGGCTGCTAGGAGGACTTCACACAGTCTCCTCTTCTCCAGGCTGAACAGCCACAACTTACTCAGCCTGTCTTCACATGGGAGGTGCTCCAGCCCCCTCATCATCCTCGTGGCCCTCCTCTGGGCTTCTTCCCAACAGTTCTTTTTATGTTGAAAAAACCAGAACTGCACACAATACTCCAAGTAATGTCTCACAAGAGCAGAGTAGAAGGGCAGGATCACCTCTTTGAGCCCGCTGGTCACACTCCTTTTGATGCAGCTCAGGATACAGTTGGCTTTCTGGGCTGCAAGCGCACACTGTCGGTTCATGTTCATTTTTCCATCGACCAACACCCTCAAGTCCTTCTCCGCAGGGCTGCTCTGAATCTCTTCTCTGCCTAACCTATAGCTCTGCCTGAGATTCCCTCTACCCAGGTGTAGGACCTTGCACTTGGCATGGTTAAACTTCATCAGGTTGGCATCAGCCCACCTCACAAGCGTGTCAAGGTCCCTCTGGATGGCACTCCTTCCCTCCAGTGTATCAACTGAATCACACAGCTTGGTGTCATTGGCAAACTTGCTGAGGGCATGCTCAATCCCATTGGCCATGTCACCAACAAAGATGTTGAACAAGACCAGTCCCAGCTCTGATCCCTGAGGGACACCACTCATTACTGGTCTCCAGCTGCAGACTGAGCCATTGATCACAACTCTTTGCATGTGGCCGTCCAGAAAGAAAGCTCTTTATCCACTGTGTGGTCCACCTATCAAATTGATGTCTCTCCAACTTAGAGACAAGGATGTCGTGTGGGACAGTATCAAATGCTTTGCACAAGTCTAGGTAGATGACATCAACTGCTCTACCCCTGTCCATCAGTTCCGTAGCTCCATCACAGAAACCCACCAAATTGGTCAAATTTGCTTCTTTTATATCTGCAAAATTTATATACTGCAAACGTGGCTGGAACCCATTAAGTAAGACTAACAAGAGGTTTTTTTATACAGTATTTTAAGAAAAGGTTATTTTCCATACAAGCAGTTGCTTTATTGACTTAAAGCTACTTGTATCCTTTTTTTTCTCTCTACGGGAAAGGTCACAGTGATTTGCCTTTCACAAGTAACAGAAGATGCACAGTATCTTGTCAGAAGAACCACAAAAGCCACTGCAGACTATCTGCAAGCAGATACCTGATAGCTCTCAAATGCCTTTGAGAACACACAGTCACATTCAGTACGGTTCAGCACAGCACACACTCTGTGCTTTTCTAAATGCAAGTGGGAATTATAAAGATCTCCTCATTTACTATTGCAAGTAACACTTTTATATTACCATCTGTTTTAACCTGTGTTCATTTAGGGGTATATTTTGCTTAAGTATATATATATATACACTTGAACTTTGCCATTTAAAAAACAAATGCCAAAACCCCATGATGAAACCAAAATGAAAAGGTCTTTTTAAATGAAAAAAGACAGGAATCTTTTGCCATGCAGAAGACATACCCCCTGGATATAACAATAAAATTTGATCATAAATGCATGAATTAACAATGTAATAAGTAGCTAAATAACTGTTAACTACTAAAAAAAAGAAAAAAACCCCAACAAACAATACTGACCAAAGCTTTCATATACTCTGTATCTTCCAGTATTTTGTGTAATACCATCATTACATGCCAGCACAGGATAGCGGCAACTACTTTATTTCTGTTGGATATCACTGTACTTCAACCCATCTTCAGCCCCAACTGGGAAGCCACGCTAATAATACCAGTTCAGTTGGAAGTAAAATCCACTTGTGATTGGTTCCATATATATTTATGTCATCCATCAGTGTGGTTTTCCTCAACACCAAGCAAGATAACAGAGAAACAGCTTTAAAAATATATATTTTTTCTTAATATTATTTTCCAATTTCCGACAGATTTCTAACATGCTCTGCCTTCAAGGATAATCACTTAAAGTCAAATTAAAATAGATATTCTGCTGTTTAAAGCAGAGAAACTTCCGACAATGACTACCCCATCATAATCAAACTAGAAAACAAATTGAAGATTTGGCACACATAAAAGACATGCAGGTGTCAATTTTGACCTAAATGGTACAGGCTTAAAGTTTTCATGTTTAGAGTGCAACATGAATCATGAAGAATCAGGCATAAGAGGCAGTCGCAAAATTTCCAGGAGAAGGAAATGTTACATTGGGTACAGAGCTACCCACGGTCCACATATCTCCAGCCAACTTTCAGTGCTCCCCGTTTCCCACTAGAACTACCAAGTTCATTGCTCTGCCTGAGCCCTGAGAAGCTATCATCACTGTTTCTGTCTACACCTAAAAGAGTGACAGGCCTGTGAAACAACCCCCAGGCTGCCATCCGGAGTTCTCCTGAAAATCAGGCCCTTCAGTGTCAAGGTTTGAATACACACATAGTGGACGAGGCTGAGGTCTGAACCGCAGAGAATGCAGAGCCTGCTGAAGATCATAGAATCATAGAATAGATTGGGTTGGAAGGGACCTTCAAAGGCCATCTAGTCCAACTCCTCTGCAATGAGCAGGGACATCTTCAACTAAATCAGGTTACCTAGAGCCCCATCCAGCCTGGCCTTGAATGTCTTCAGGAATGCTGCATCCACCACCTCTCTAGGCTACCTGTTTCAGTATTTACCACCCTCATTGTAAAGTATTTTTTCCTCCCATTCAGCCTGAACCTCCCCTCTTTTCGGTTAAAACCATGGCCCCTTATCCTATCACAACAGGCCCTGCTAAAAAGTCTTTCCGCATCTTCCTTATAAGGCCCCTTTTAAGATGAACAGCAAGCTGCCTGACTGCTCCGACAAAACAAAACCTATGCTTGCAAATCCTTTGCTTTCTATCACAATAGAGTGCCTTTTCCCTCTCACAGACAGTTGATAAAAACACAATAGAAAGACAGTGGAGTTTTTCAGTGGATAATTGACTTAACTACATATAGGAGGGATAACATTTCTTTTGCACATCTTGAAATATACCAGAAAGACACACCACTATACTCCCTAAAAGTAATGCTGAGACAGAAATGCATGCTTCTGAACACTCAGTACTATACAGATGCGCCAGCACTGCAGACTCCATTTCAGTACGAGGCAGTAGCTGTCCCTGGACTGTAACAGCCCATAAATGTTTTTTTGATCCTTTTTTGACTTGTCATTTTTGATTTGGATAAATTTCATGTTGTTTTTTCAAATCACAATTCCTATGTTAAAACAAAATATGCTCCAAAGTAACAAACCAAACAACCCCACAAACACTGGAAAGTTAGGTTTATGATTGCTCATGCAAACTTACTGAGGTTCACTTTTACATATATATGTTGCAGTAATCAGAGACCTTTAAAAAGACATTTTGTAACACTTATTCAGCTTGACTTTCAACTTGAGTGTCATTATTTGAACAGGTTTTGTACAAAAGACAAAAATAATGCTTAAGTACCAGATCAAATGCAAAAATCATCCAGTTTCTGGGAGGCACAGAAAGCATTCCCTTTTCCCATAAATATATATAGACACATATATATTACATTATTGATATACGCCTTTTGATAACAGAGAGAAATCTTCTCAGTGTAAAAGTAGCCATGGAAAAACCCATTCAAGCATTTTTGCAGCATAACAGTTATTATTTGCAACATCCTACATTGAGATACTTCCAATTATTTTTAGATTGGAAAAAGCCTCAAAACAACTAGGTTTTTATTACAGCTGAACACAAATGGTGATGTGACATAAACAAGATACATCAATATTTGTCCCGTGAACAAATGTCCACCTATTCCCAGTCCAAAAATTTGGCCAACCACCTCTCTGAAGGTTCTGAGAATAGCCATTTTACTTAATAGCCCACCTCCAGAAAGAAGCACCATTACAGGCCTAACAGTCTATTCTCATGGGCTTCTTTTTCAAAACTAAAGCAATAACCTACCCAAATATTAATTCTCTTTCTTTTTTTATCCATCATCATTGGACTTTTTGCCATTACTTCTGAAAAACAAAACAGAAAAACCCAGCCCAAACTCCACATCCTAGTTTTGCATTCCTATGTAGTGATTTAATTTTATATGGATGCCCTATATTTCTGATCACTACTGGTCAATGTGAAAGCCATGCGTCACAGAATCATTAGGGTTGGAAGGGACCTCTGGAGATTACCTAGTCCAACCCCCTTGCAAAGGCAGGGCCACCTAGAGCAGGTAGAGCAGGTTAAAGAGAAATGCATCCATGCACGTTTGAATGCCTCCAGAGAGGGAGACTCTACAGCCTCGTCGGGCAGCCTGTTCCAGGGCTCTGCCACCCTCAACATAAAGATCTTCTTCATGTTAAGGTGAAGCTTTTTGTACTTTAGTTTAGGCTCCTCATCACTGGGCACCACTGAAAAACGTCTGCACCATCCTCCTGGCACCCGCCTTGAGATACTTATATGCATTAATGAGATCCCCTCTCAGACTTCTCTCTAGACTAAAGAGGTCCAGCTGCCACAATGTCTCCTCATAAGAGAGATGCTCCAGACCCCTGATCTGGAGGGAGGACAGAATTAATGTCATTGATATTTAAGGACTATGTTTTCCACACTGGATTTATCGGTTTGTTCTCAGCATAGTCAAGCCATGGAAAGAACTTGTAGGAGCCTAACAGACATCCAAACTATAATTTCCATCAAGCAATTCAGCCAAATTAGGAAGCTCAGCTGAAGGTCAACTCACCATAAAAACACTACAGTTTGCTTTAACAAAATATTTCCCCTTATCAAACTTAAAAGTTTGAAGAAGCTGTGTTTTTCAACAAGAATAAAAAAAGGAATGCAATATTTCTACCCAGCCCTAAGTTGTACTTTGCTGACAATCCCTATCTTCCAAAAAATAGGCCTATAAATTTTACATTCTCAGACCTACTCACATCTGCTTATCGAAGTGTCATTATGAAGGAACTGAAGGTAGCATAGCTTGCATCCAGAGGACAAACACAAAGTAGGATATATGAAGACATAAGCTAAAGAATAAGTGATCTAACTAATATTAATCACATTTTTGATCTCTTTCTTTTGTACCTCTCAGTATAATATTGGTAATTATGGCTGAAAGTGAGATTCATTCAAAGGCAGATTCATATGCAATGCTGTATGAAAAAAGCGGAGCATGTATATGATTTACCTTCATTATCTGTTGCACAGATTACTCATTATTTGCTTCATAAAAAAGTTAATTGCATGCCCAAGTCCTTACAGAATCCTCACCTAAGTAATGTGAAAAACGACCCCTACACTACCTTTAAAGAACAGTTGAAAACTGAGAATTATGTCAATACCAAGCTGAAAAAAAGCCTCTGAAATAAGAGGATGTCGGACATTTCTGTTTGGCCTCTGGCAAGACAAGTGCATTGGTTGCACAGGCTTAAGGCTGACATCATATCATGCCCGCAAATAAAGTAGGTCTGAGACAATGGGGACAGCTAAATAAGTTATCAGCTTACATAAGCAGCATACTCTTTCCATTCTAGAACTTACAGATTGGCTATGTTACATATATGATTTCAATATTAAAGCCATTTTTCCATTATGCAAAGCATAAGTATGAAATAACTACAATATTACACTGGTCTCTGTAACAAAACCATAAGCTAATGAATAAACATTTTTTCCAAGAGAAATCTAAAGCATGAAAAATGGCTTTAAACAAAGTATCAAAAAACACAAGTTCTACTAATTACATCATATGGAACAATTTATTAAAATAAATTCTAGCGTAAATAAGGTAAATTCAACACATACACAGCACTGGTATATTTCTAAAATACTGTCATTTGCCCTTTGACTTTGTCCTCCACATAAACTGTCACCATGGATCTAGTCAGCATGCCCTTGCTAACCTACATGGCCTGCAACATCCCAGAGCTGTCTTCTGGCTTAGGTTTTCAAAACTAAGGACTAAAGGAGTATATTTCACAAGAAAGCAAGAGCCTGAAGGGGATATATAAATAAATACTACTGTGCTAATGACTGAAAAACTTTAAATGGATAGCAATGGTAATTTTTAAGGACAGGCCACTGAATTTTACCTAGAACTGTAGTTAGGTCCATCATTTCTCATCAGGCCCTTCTACTTTCAAGAGTGCAATGGCTTAAGCAACTAAAAATCACTTCATTTCTAGAGATCTGGGTAATTTTAGAAGATGTAATAGGTTTGAGGGGTTTAGATCTATTTTTAGTAAGAGCTAAAGCATTATTATTCTTATTTTCCACTGCTTTTTATTTAGAAAACAATGGCTGCAAATCACTGGTGTATGTTTTTGTTTGTTTCTGACGCAGCAAACTTCCCAAGCTTGACAGTGATTGCCTAATTAAAGCTTCCTGATGATTTGATTGCTATTAATTTAATGTTAGACTAAATCTGCCTGGTTACAAGTGAAGGCCTTCCTCCTGTGAATCAGGGCCTCACTAAGGGCAGCAGGGCATGCTGTAGGAATCTAATGCACTTACACGCACTGCTCTGCAGTCCTGAGACTTGTCAAATGCTCTGAACCACCACACTAAGCAAGGGAGGAAGAAGAGGAAATCTTTTGTGAATGTGTAACACAAATTAATGGGATTAATGGCACTACCAGGCACTGAGGCAGCACAAAAAAAGAAGAGGAAGCAGAGGGGCCATAATAAGCTCAGTGTCTTGCTGTGAAAACTTCCAAACCATGTGAAAACTGTAAGAACCAGAAAGGTTTGCAGTCTCTGCACAGATAAACAAGACAGACAAAAGAAGGGGAAACACAAGCACAGAATAATACATGACAATGCAGTGGGACAGCAGTAGCAGAAATAGGCAAAGAAGCCAGATAACTGGCCACCACTTCAGTACCCTAAGTACTGTATGTTTATTTCCTCTCCTAAATTCTTAACTTCTTCAGTCGTTAAGTAAATGTTAAGTGGATCTTCATTTTGGCCAACTTCACTTGTCTAATCTTTTTCATAATAACATAGGAAAACACAGAATAAAACAAATTCTCTTGAGTTTGTTATTTACCTTTGTTGTTTTTTCTCCCCTCCTATCTTCTTTCTGGTATCCCTCCTTCACAGGATAAGAAATAGAGACTAACTCTGCTGCTCTAGCAATTCAGTCTTCTCTTCTTGTGTATCCCTTCTTTCCTGGGAGCTCTACACCATGCAAAAGGATTTGTCCGAAAAAGATACTTGGTAAGTAAGTTGCAACTTGCCATTTCTCCAAGGCCGTCCTATGCAGATTTCATCCTCAGCACAATTATGGTGTTTCATGATGGCATATCCCAAGGAAATTCAGCATTTGCAAACCTTGGTTTTGTCCTCAGCTTATGCTTCCCTGGACATCTCTACTTTGTCCTGATGAGGCAGGAAGGACAAGATTCTTCAGAATGCTCATGAAGACGAATACCCAAGTAACACTGGGTGCATTGAGCATGTCATGCCCAACTGGCTTGGACATATGCAGCTAATACAATATGTCTGAACAGGAACACACAGCACGTATGTCTTTAATGCAGGTTCTCTGTCCTGGGCACACAGGATTCCCAGGTGTGTCCCAAGGCTTCAGAGCATCTATACACATTCTGTGGTACGTACACATGGACACACACGCTTTTCAGTCTGGGAAATCCCAGTAAACCCAGTCACAGAAATCCAGTAACCTTATCTCGTCTCTTTCATTTCTTCTCCTTCAAATAAAACTGTAGCCTTACTCACACCTGTGACCCCAATTCCATCTCAATAAAACTATCACAGAATCTGCCTCACAAAATTATTTTCTAACTGCCCTATCCATAACTGCTGCCACAAGTTCTCTCGTAAGGTGATTTACAGGTGGAACTTACCTTCCTTCAGTTCTATGAACCATATCCCAAGTCTCCAGAAGAGCCAGCTTCTACTTACTTAGGCTTCTAGTACATATTCTGCTGTCAACAATACAGAGCAGCTTTCCTGAACTAATACACCGAAAGAAACACAGAACTCATCATTCAGAATTCCTTTCTTTGGTATAGATACCTGACCAGAGGAACTCCTCACGATCATCAGTTTACCTCCACCCATACAAATGTCAGCAGAGACACAATGGCTATCCACTTAGAGTGTATCTAGATGGGAGTTTGTGGCACAGCAACCAGTATTAATAGTAGTGCTAAGGACAACTTTAACTCCCTGGCAAATCTATACCCAAGCAGTATTGCAAGATCAAGTACTAGGAAACAGACACTGCAAAACATGCACATTTCTTTAGACGATAAAAGTTATATATTCCATATATATGTTTTTTAAAAAGTTACATGTTCTTGTATTTTCTTTCTTTTTATGTGAACATACTCTTATATGCTCAGAATATGACTGAAGGGAGAGAAACTCTCAGCAAACACAAGCACTAGAACCTTTTTTTAAAAAAAGAAGGTACAGATCCCAGGTAACCATTTGATTATAGGGACTGAGATTATAGGGGAAAAAAATAGAAAAGAAAAATATTGTGCAGCAATGTAGTATTAATCTTTGTCATGCCATCCCCTTCCATTTCCGATCCATTCTCACTTTCACTCTCAGTGTCTTCATATGGCCCGTTACCTCCTAATTCATTAGGCCACCCTCCCTAATTATTCAATTCCCTCTTCTGCTCCTTCACAGAAGGGACTGGGAAGATCTGTGCATTCTCCTGCTTATGGAGAGCTGCACTTTTAAAAGGCAAGATCCATAAGAAGCTAACTTAAGCACAAAAGCTTCTGGGGTTGAGCAATTAGCAATAAGAGCTGAGCAATTAGTTAGAATTCATAGAGTAATTTGGAGATCACTTATGCCCATATAGCAACTTGCTACTGGAGAAAAAGGCAGCCATGCCCTCCCCTCACCCTCTGGCCACCCACATTTTCTCTCCTGAGTCAATGTCAAGCTCCTCATCAGACCACCTGGCAACCCACTGTGCTACACCAACTGAACACTTTCACTTTGTAGACTTCCTTTTCTTCTATTTCATCTTCCTAAACCAGGCAACTGTAGTATGAGACAACTGTCAGTTCTGGAATAAGGACAGACGGAATGGGTAGTAAGCAATGAAAATGGAAAGAACCTGCAGCAACTGTCTATTAGATCAGCTTCACAATCTGCAGTTCAGAGTAGTACTAACTCACCAGAGTGTCTGGGGTAAAACAAGCTATGAGAGGGGGAATGATTCAGTTAAAACACTTCCAACACAACTGAAAGACACAAACTCTTCTTTTTCTGCCCGAGAAACAGCTCCTCCAGAAGCCAACAAAAGAGCTTGATAACCATATTGTTCCAGCCGCTCTAGAGAAATCTGGTGCACGGATAGAGTGATTCTACTCATTGAATAACATAGGGAGCTGGCAAAATGAGGAGAGAGAAAGAATGCTTCATATAAATACAAAAGAAGGTAACAATTTCCATTCTCCACATGAACAGAAATTTTGTAAGAGGTAGCTAATGTAAAATAGCTTTCTACTTAGGAAGGGTAAGCGAGTTCCCATGTATTCTTCATTTTGTATGGGCACTTCCCAGAACTGTAACATATTTCTTCACAGTGTTATGTGAAATTATGCTCATAACTGAGGTATTTCACTGAAAACCCTATGTTTAATGCAAAAATAATGCTTGAATTTTACATTACTATGAAAAGAAAACTGCCTAAGCCAAGAGCAAAACCAGAAGGGCATCATACCTTCACTCTAATGACTCTTCCTGAACACTTTTGGATGGAACTAAAAATAGGTATTCAGTGAAACTGCATAGCCAATGGAGAAATTAACACAGCACGGCATACAGAACTTGACATAAAAGTTTAGGCCATCAAAATATTTCAGGTAAAATCTTTTTGCATATTCCATAGCTCAGCTGAGGTCTGGGGTCGAGAAGTCCCCTCTTTGTCTTCCTCTGATCTACATAATAATAACTCTTGATCAGATGTTGTCCAACATACTTAAGTGCATTGGCTCTTCATGTTTCTTCACTGTAAGAGTTGGTTTTTGTGCCTCTTGTTTGCTTTTCCCCTTGCGTACAGGGACAACCAATATTGGCACGAATTGGTCCTTTGGTTTAGCTGTAGTTATCTGTTGTCAAGGTTGGTGCAGCCACTGTGCTTGGGGGTTGAGTAGCATCAGCAGCTGCTGTATTTGTTGATGGGGTTGGTGCAGTTGCTATACTTGGAATTGGAGTAGCTGCGCTGTCTGTTGTAGTCAGAGTTTGAGTAGCTGCTGTACATGTCACTGGGGTTGGTGTAGCTGCTGTATTTGGAGTTGGAGTAGCTGTGTTGCCTGTTGCTTTGCCATCAGATCCAGACATCTTTTTCCCTTTGAAGGTCCTGGATAGTGTTGAACAGGGCACTGTAAGCATAGGCCAAGCCCCAGCACGTTCTCATGTTTTGTCCCTCTCTAGTATGACTAGGATGACAACACACCTCATTTAAGTGTTTTACTAGTTTTTTCCGGATTTTGCACTTGTTCAGTGGTGAAGTTCCAAAAATGTCTGTTGCTAGCTTTTTAAAAGGTTATTACTCTCTTTACTGAGTGTAGATATGGATGTTGGGTTGTCCTGGCAAAGAAACAGGTGTGTATTTCAAGTGATCATAGTCTTTTCCTTTGTTCTAGAATTAAATTTCTGAATTGTTCTTTCTATCAAATAAGTGTTGCTTTTCATCACCTTCATGAATGTCTAAAAAAAGCACACTGTCTTAGCCAGTATCCTAACAATTCTATTTAAAAAATATTTTGCTTTCAACCAGGTTTTATCTGTTTCTCCAAGTTTCAGGCAGAGAAGCATCTTCTGTTAACTCAGAATATATCTCTTTCACACTAAACAACTAGGTGAATAAGAACGTGTGCATCCATGCAAGGGGGATAATACAGAATACAGATAATAACACCTCATGTTTATCTAGATATTACACACACTAAGGTATTTGGGTAGTTCCAAAAGTTGGTGAAGAGAAAAAAGCCCGAGGCCACCTGTCAAGTCCAAGGATGACAATATATCTCCATTACCCCTCACTCACACAAAGCATATATTTACCTGCCCCCCAAAAAAAAATTGTGAGACAAAAAAAAAAAAAAATCCCAATTTAAAAAAAAAAAAAAACAGACAAATTGAGACATTATTGGAGTCCCTCTCTTCATTTATATA
>JAOEHY010011947.1:0-10014 GCA_025447955.1 Psilopsiagon aurifrons
TAAACCGCGGCAGCTCTTTTAGGAGGGGGAGGTGGGTTAACAAACTGTGTGGCTGATTTACAGCTTAAACCACGACAATAATAAATAACCATATGTTGCTTCTTGTCCTTAGAGATCACATGAAAATTTAATTTGAAATGTAAGACAAATTCATATAAACCACTGTGATTACTTCAAGTTTCAAAAATATAGGGAACATTTCTTATTTAAAATTTGCAATTTGTAGTTTCTAATCTATGGCCTATTTCCAGAATATGCGAGAGAGTGTTGTAGTTTAAATCTGCTCAGCCACACAGTTTGCTCGCTTACACCCCCCTCTTTCTTCCCCCAGCCCCAGGGGATGGGGAGAAGAATCGAAAGGACGCAACTCCCACAGGTTGTGATAAGAACAGTTCAGTAACTAAGGTATAACACAAATTACTACTGCTACCACCAATAATAATGACAAGGGAAACAACAAGGGAAGAGAATAAAACTGCTCACCACCTGATACAAAGCCCGACCCCAGCAGTGAATCCCCCCTCTCTTCTGGGTCTCTGCTCTCCGCTTCTACATCCTGGGCATGAAGTGCTATGGTATGGAATACCTCTTTGGTCAGTTTGGGTCAGGTGCCCTGTCTCTGCTTCCTCCGAGCTTCCCCTCCTCCCTGGCAGAGCATGAGACTCAGAAAGTCCTTGGTCAGACAAAATATTCTAAGCAGTAACTGAAAACATTGGTGTTATCAGCGCTGTTCCCTGGCCTAAAGTCAAAAACGCAATGCTGCACCAGCTACCAAGAAGGAGAGAAATGACTGCTACTGCTGAACCCAGAACAGAGAGAGACCCACATTTATGTAAAAAGAAATTTCATGTCAAACATATATGATAAATGCTGTCAAGATAAGTGCCTTAAAATGGCATACTTACTGACATGTAAAAACAATCTTATTCTGACATATTAGTGGAAGTATGAGACTAAACAAACCTTCCTAATTAACAGAGTAAGCATTTCCAACTTTCATGTTATCTTTGGGAATTAATTGTTAAGGAAAACAATGATTAAAAATTTTTCCAGTTGTGTTTATTTTCTTTCAAAACAAAACGGGACAGTTAACATGAAATATCATCTGCAAGAGCCATTATTTCCTTAGGTTTACAGAACTGAGGCTGAGGTCACATCTTCTGCAAGAATACATAAAATAATATGCATTTAGGAAGAGGCAGCATGAGTAAATTTAGAAACTTTGGAGATGACCAAGTGAGAATAGGCAATTAAAATTTCAGAAGGACATCTGCTCAAATAAAAAGTCCCTAATTTCTTGCAAAGTGTCAATTCCAGAACTCAAAGTATATGAAGATTTTTCTTTCTCTATGTTTTTTAGCACCTTTCCAGCAAACGGTTGCACTAGTTATTACATGCAGCTCAGCTCACATAAAAGAGGGTGAATTGGCAGAGCCTTAACAAGGTTGTCATGTTTTATAATATGAATATTGACCACGCGATCTGAATGTGAGTCATACTCGAAAATTATCAACCATTTTATTAAGCATTTTCAAGTCACAGTCTGCAGCAAGGAAAAAATATTCAGTTCACATGTTTTAACCACATCAGATTTCAAGCAATTTATTGATCTATGAATGACACATAGCAGGATTGAAGGAAACGGGTCACTGTAACCTTTTCAGCCAGAAAACATGAGCAAAGCAGTCTACCATAAAATTGTATGAATAATAATCACAGAATCATAGGATAACTTATGTTGGATGGGACCTTGAGAGTTATCTATTTCAAACCCTGTTTCAAAGCAAGGTCGACCATAAGATCAGACTAGTTTGTAGACTGGTCTTGAAAACTTTCCATGTTTACTGATGCAATTTACTTGCGGATAATCAGGGCTCTGTCCTGAAAATATTGCATGCAATTTAAATGCCAAAGACTCTCAAAAAAATCAAGCCAAAAAGTTGATGTACATGTCAATCAGGTCTTTGCAGAACATTTAACACATATATTTGCCTCAACATATTTTTCACCTTTAAGTTGCTTAAAAACTGTCTCATCACTTTGGCTCTGCCTTGAAACTAGAATCCTCATAATCCATTTGCTTTTAGTGGATATAAAAATAGTTGGGATCCAGTTCTGAACAGAAATATCTAAATTATGCTATGTTAACAAGGAAGTTGGAGTCAGGAGAATGTCAAATGTTACTTAAATAACCTAAACTACCAGCTCATTTTTCCAGAATTATTTTTCCAAAATGTTGCTGATTTCATTATTAAGTATCCTTACATATATTTTGTCCTTACTTACATATTTAAGTTAGGATCTAAAAATGTAAGGGTTATTTTATTTTCAGAATTTCTTGTTTCCTCAGGTGAAGCTTTCAATGTTTTATCCTTTAAAGAAGCCTGTGACAACACGCAGTAGCTAATCATTAATTTGTTGTTACAAGAACTCTAACTTAATTTGAGATGATTAGAAGAATTCCTGACCTCCTAAACTTTTTGAAGTATCCAACTGGAGCAGAGGTGCTCTTTCACATCTGTTCATCAGTAGTGAACACAGTCTAAATAGGAATCCCAGGTCAGTAACAGAATCAGAGGAAGGAGACCAGTTTTCACAAAAACTTGGGTAAAAATTGTATCAGATCCTATCGTCTGGGCTGGTTTGGAAAACTAATAGACCATAAAAACAGTGGAGGTTTTTTTTCCACTGCGTGGCTTAATATTCTGCTATGGCATGAACTACTCATGCAATTTGTTTTTAGCATGGAAGAGTTTCTGTGTGGATAGATTATGTTACATTAACATTCGTATTATTACTTATTTTGCATTGAAAAAAAACTGAGTATGAATTTCAGAGTCAAAAAACATATTTGTGCTGACAGAGCCAAGATGGCAGAACACTTGCAGGTTTCAATATGTAAAAACATCCAAACACACAACAGGCTGGCAGTACCTTGGAAAACTTATTTTGAGATACTTGTGCTTTAAGAGTAATTTTTCATCATGGAATGTCTCTATTGTGAAACAACTTTGAAGTTAAAAACATCCAGAGTTTCCCTTTTTTATAGACTAAGCAGGTTTTCAATATTACTGTATGAAATGTACATCATTTCAATCTTCACATTTCTACAGTTTCTGAGGATTTCATTAGTTATTTGTAAATCTCAGGGCCTGGATATGCTTGTAAGAGTGATAACTGATTTTAAACTTAGTTAATTCTGAAACCTAACCCAATATACTAACTAGATCTCAGAGTTTAGTAAAATATATCAATAATACTGAGTATGGCTTGCAGTTGCAGTAATATTTCTTTAAAATTAGAACAGCCTGTTATACCAAAAAATTTGAGTATATTCATGCAATATTCCTATGTAGTACTTATATTATAAATGTTATATATGTGTACACAGAACATATGAACATGTGATGACACACAGCAGTTATATTTTCTCTCTGCCTCTAGTGGTGCGGAATGTGGATGACTGGAAAGTACGGAAAAATGGAAAACCATTCTTTCCTGAACTAGTAGTAACTTTGTCTCTCAATGGGACAGGATTTTTAGAATGATTTTGGGGTGTGTTACTATAAAATCTGGATAACACACTGCTTGGTTAATTAACCATGAATGCTAAAAATTACTTGCAAATTAAGTACTGCTACTCCTAATCATTTTTTGAAACTATACAGTATGAAAGAAACAGCAGCAGCAGAAACATCATCACTAGTACCAAACTCTGCTTACATTTGTGCAGATAAAATGAGAGGGTTTTTTTGCTTTTGGTGTTTGGTTGTTTTTTTTTTTAAATTAATCCTAGTCCTTCAAATCTAAAGAAAGGCAGGTGGAAATTTACCATAACCTCTATTTTGCAAAAGAAAACTATGAATTTCAAGATCCAATTTCTGTTCATATGCTCAGCATAATACTTCACTGTATGTCCATTTCTTTCAATGGAAGAAAGCAAATGTCACTTCTATATTCAGGAAGCTTGAGAAAGAAGATATAGGGAACTAGAGCATGATCATCCTCACCTCCATCCCTCTGTGTCATGGAAGCAACAGAAGTGCCTTGCTTTATTTAGAACCAATTTATCTGAAGGTAATGATACAGCAGAGATTTATGTATTTGACTTGCTGTTGATTTTTTTGTTGTAGCTTTTTACTGTCATAGGAATCTTCACTAAGATTTAATTGTTCTTTCTATCTAGTATGTGCTGTTGAATTTTCTGATTGCTTCATGTTTTGAAATAGTATTGAAACAAATGCTTGGATCTAAATTTTTTTTAAGTCTGAAAGTCTGCTCATTGCTTTTTGTTGCTGCACAAAATAATGTCTAAGTTCACAATCAGCTGTGAAGGAGCAAACAAGAGGGTGCCACTGAGATCTTTAACACATATTATTCTTTATTTACATATTTCAGACATTAACAAGTTTGTGACCATGATTTTTGTGAGTAAGTATGGAAAAATGAAATTAAATTCACACTACTACTACTACTTTATGGCTTTTAATATAGGGAAAAAGCTGAGCTCTGAAAGCATCAGGCCAACAGTCAGGTATAGATATAATTATTGTAAGTGTCACTCCTGCTGGAGGCTAGAACAGTGACCTTTTTAAAAACTACTTCAATTGAGCATACCCAAATAAAAGAAATAGCCTTTTTACTTTGTTGAACAAACTTGTGGTACAAGTTATTGCTAAGTGTGAATGAGAATAGCTAAATACTAAGTCTCAGTATTTTCAAACCCACTACATTAGTGCTAAGAAATTTTTACTGAACCATATTATAGTAGTGTGAAAAAGTATATGAGTGGTAAATTCATCTTTCTGAGATACAGTCCTTAAGTACAAGGACAATGGAAGAAAACATTATGGTTTTACATAAAACCATCCTTTAAAGTGAAGCATACATCTGCTAGGTTTCATTCAGGAATAAGAAGGATAGAAATAGAAAGGATTTTATAACTGAAAGCCTTGCTATATCATTGTTATCCTAATTGTCCCAGCAACTGATCTTCTAACTGTGTCATCCATTTAATTCTTTAGCACTCTGACATTCATAGCAACAAGAAAAAACTGAGCAAATTTGTTGACTTTTCTGAACTCTTGCCTTTTATTTATTCATGTAAGTAAAGCCACAAATTAAAGTAGCAGCATGCCTGTATGACTGAAGGTTTTTACTGCAGTTCATTCTCTTACCCTATCAGCTCTCTATAGAACTAAGTAAATGTGCTATATCCTTTCTAAATAAGATTCATTATAAGTGGCACTGTCTCTTTGTTATGGTTCTAAGTAATTTCATGGATGTGTCAAATCTCATCACTGTTTAAAGTCCCATGACATTCAACTTTTTTCCAATCAATCTGCCTGAAACTCGCACTTTTCTTTACAGTTTCCCATCAAGTGGAAAAGATTAACCATTTATCCATCTGCAGTTTTGATCCTCTTTGATAGAGCATGTGGCGTATGACAATAAAATGGGGTGATATAAGGTCAGTTAGTTCTACATTGCTGTACTAGAATCAAAATTGATTACTAAGGAAATATAAAAAGACTCAATTACAGAATGTCTGTTCAACAAAATGTCTGGCACTTATCAGTAAAATTTGTACATGGCATGGAAGCTAGTCGGAAGCAAAGAGTAAGAGTGCCTGGAACTTTATTTGGGCATGCGTGCATATTCACACACAGCACAAGTGAGTTAACTGGGCCTTGGTTATGTAAGGTTTTTGAACATGAGCTGTGGCTCACGTTTGTCCCCTCTATGAAAAAATAAACAATCACATCACCTCAAAATCTGGAAGCTCATTTTTTCAACAGGCCTTGGTCCCTAGTAGAGCCCATGAAACCTGTTGTCCCAAGCTGCTAAACAACAATTGTGTGGGATTTTGGGGGAGTTCTAATGAAATTATTGGTTTCTTCCAATATATTTGTTGCTGATCAACTCCAGAGCTATAAAACATAGCAGGAGGAGTACAGTGAGTTGCACTGTCACTCCTAGGAATGATCTAGCTGCCAAGTAAGTAGAAGAAGCAGCATGGGAAAAGTGATTTATTCACAGAATTCATCCCTTCTAATTTGGATGCAGATTTTCTAAAGATATAAGCATATCATCTTTCAGAATTCTATGCAAAAAATCAAAGAGCTTTTGCATTACTCAACAATCTGTGCCAAACTCTTTCCTCTGAGATTTGTTCATAATTTCCATTAGCATCAACAGCAGTTACATGTAGATGGCAGAAAGGAGCCTCTCAGAAGTTGTCACAGTGAGCAGTGCCATCTGAATGAAAAAGGAACAGATTGTCAATCGATTAGCAGGGGATGGGAGCAGAGATTTAAAGCTGTTAGTTCAATGTTAGGGTAAAATACCCATATAATCACAGAATCATAGAATAACAGTTTGGAAAGAACGCGAAAGATCACCTGGGCCAATCTTTCCTAACAAAGCATGACCTAGTCTAGATGGCCCAGGGCCCTGTCCAGAAAAATCTTTAAAGTGTCCAATATTGGGGAATCCACCACATCCCTGGAAAGATTATTTGAGTGGCTGATTGTTCTTATTAGGAAAAAATTTCCTTTTGTGTTCAATCAGAATCTCCACAGGAATGACTTGTACTAGGATGAGGCTGTGGGAAACTGTATCAAAAGCCCTGAAGAAATCCAAGTAGACAACATCCATTTGCTTGCCCTGTATCAATTGAGCAGGGTACTCTGATGTAGAAGGCATGTTTATCAAGCATTATTTGCTAGTCTTTGTATTTTTCCTTAGGATATGCTGCAAGACCTTCCAAATCTATTCATTACCAACAAATATTCAGAGAACACTAATGTAATGGAAAATCTGGGAAGATTTTGAGATGAGGGACAAAGCTTTGACATCGTATCTTCCTGTGGTGATAGGTTTGAAAACTTATTCTGTTTTCTTGAGCATCTTTACAGAATTCAGGGCACAGTTCTTTGAATATCTCCAATGTAAATTCAAACACATTTAGAACAATGATCTATTGTAACTGGAATGCCAATTTTTTTTTTTCTTTTTTACATGCAGTTTTAGGGGCTTTATAGTTGCATATGTTAAAATTAATTTCAATACCTGATTTAGTAAAGCAAAAAGTATTTCAGGTGTTAAGCTTAATGAAAAAATGTCAATCATTATCAAGTTGATTATTATGTTTTTAGGCTTAAACCAATTTAAAAAAATATAGTATTAAGGCTTTTGTAAGTCTCTTGTCAATATCTAAAATCTGCATAAACCGTAATGATTTTCTTTTAAAATGGAAAAGAGTAGGTTTAGAAAACCCAAATTCTAATGACACAAATAAAAAAACCCCACAAACCTACCTTAAAACAATGGTAGGTAAACATAACCTGAATAATAAGTCAAATAGTCTTTACTATCTGTTCATATTTACATAAATATGTATTTATGTTGCAATAAATTTCAAGTAATCCAAACTTAGATTACTTGATTAGCTTTCTTAACTAGAATTAAAATTCAGTTACTTAATGAATTTGCATCAGTACTGCCTGAAGATGTTATGATTGTAAATATGTTAAGAAATCAAGCCCTTCTGATGAAAAAAAACCACCCACAAGCACCAGACTTATTAAGTATTTCCATGTTATTCAGAAATTTTTTAAAGAGGAAAAGAATAACAATAAGCTGCTTATAATAAGAAGCCCCCACACAAGTAATATCATAACAAGCCTACACAACCTAAAGCAATACATGAAGTGGCCGCTTTTCATAGTTCTGCTGTAACTTGTCCAATCAGTCTGTCATCCTGAAGGTAGTATTTGTGATTGTGATTATAAAGCCACTTCTAGCTGGGAGCTGTTCAACAGCTTGGGCAATTTATGCTTCCAGACTGATATACTAAACAACTTATACTTCCAGAACAAATAATAAAAGTGAATTCCAAAGTTATTATTCACAGAAAATATGTCTATCTCCTCCTTAAAACATAAAATGAGATTTGTGAGTTTATCTGTAAATTCCATAAAGCACCATATTTTAATTTTCATAGGTGGTTCCTTATGCTGCATTTAAAATGTGCAAAGTAGTGTCTACATTTGCCCAGAAGTAGCTTTTCAACTTTATTTAGTTTATTAAAATAAGCATTTTATCTAATCAGGGAAATGTTTGCTTTTCAAGGCCATCTGGCAGTGCTCTTCAGGCATTTATTTAAAATGGAAAGAAATTTTCATCTTATTCACCAGTATGCACATCAAGACTATCTCTCCTTAGATGTTAAAAATGCTTAAAATGGACCACAGACCAAACCTGGAGTCTATAAAAATGTAATGTAAATAAAAGTAATTAAAATAAAAGGCTGAATATAATCTAAATGGAAACATCCGTCAGTAAGATGTCAAAACATGGTTTGGGAGATAAATTTAGGATATATAAAAGTACTTTTATTTACTTTTATCATCTACATCAGTATGTATTTCAAGACATAGTAGCTGATTATGTTGTTATTTCAAAATAATCAAGGAGAAAATAACTAAAACTTACTTAGAGTATTGCTAGCAGGTCAAAAGAGGTCATCCTTCTGCCTCACTCAACACTGCTGAGCCCACACCTGGAGACCTGCATCCGGTTCTGGGCTCCTCAGTACAAGAGATTAATGGACATAGTGTAGACAGTCCAACAAAGGTCCATGAAGATGATGCAACATCAAGTAAAATGGACAAAAGTGCATGAAAGGACTGCAACATCTTTGCTGCAAGGGAAGACTGAGAGAACTGGGACTGATCAGTCTGGAGAGGCAAAGGCTCAAGGAAGATCTTATACATGCATGTAAATACCTGAAGGGAAGGTGCAAAGAGGGCAGAGCTAGGTCTTTTCAGTCCTGTCTAGTGACAACTCAAGAGCAATAGGCGCAAGCTGAAACACCTAATGTTCCCCCTTAACATCATGAAACATGTTTTTGTGGTGAGGGTGTGTGATCTCAGATTGTTCAGAAAGCTTGTGAAGTCTCTCATTCTGGAGGTATTCAAAAGCCATCTGACATGGTCCTGGACAGCCAGCTCCAGGTGGCTCTGCTTGAGCAGAGGAATTGGATGAGATGACCTCTAGAGATTCCTTCCAACCCCAATCATTCTGTGATTCTGCGAGCTAAAAATCCCCACACAGCTATTGTCACTGAAAGACAAGCTTTAAAACTTTACAGGGTTTTCAAGGGAGCAGCAGCATCTATTCTTCACAATAAGCCAATTCTTGAAAGATTATTGATCACTTACTTTTCAGATCCTGAATCAACACTTCCCATACTACTTCTTAAAACTTAAAACTTAAAGAAAAGAAGAATATCATCTGAAGGAAATAAATTGGAAAAGAACGCTCAGGATCTTGGAAGCATTCAAAGACTGAGGCAGACAAAGACTACAGAGTTTATATTTGATGCATTTTAGCAAATCACAAATCTGAGGAATCTTACTCAGCTTGTCAGGTTGTTTTGTTTTTTTTTGTTTTGTTTTGGTTTTTTTTTCCTTAGGAGTGGAAATACTGATATAAGCCTTAAGTGTACTGCAGTTAATTAAATGTTCTGAAGATCACTGCTTTCTCTGACGATTAGTATTTGTTATGTACATAGGATTCTATTCAGCAGCAAAAATATGATGCAGATAACAAATATAGTGAGTATTATTGCCAGGCATTGAACTTATCTAAAGTTTTTCACAGATTCACAGAAAATTTCAGGGCTTGGGAGGACTTTTTAATGTGCTATTGAGAGTTATATATCTTGATTTCTTTCAGCCCTCTTTTATTTTAATTTTTTCTTTGGCACCCATATTGTATTTTTTATGGTGCCTAAATATAAGCAGGATTATGATGGTTTTCAAAGAGAGGTATTAGCCTCATAAAATCAGGTGGTAATTTTCTACTCAAAATAAAATCTCAGAACGATTGAGAAGGTTTTCTCAGTATTTAATTTCATAGAAATCAATGTGTTATATGAAGAGATTCTAAGTTGGGCTTAGAAGTGCTTACACTCTTGTATAAGAGATTGTAATAAGCATCTTCTTCTCT
>JAOEHY010011950.1:0-16219 GCA_025447955.1 Psilopsiagon aurifrons
TGCAGGCTCATGTTCATTTTTCCATCGACCAACACCCCCAAGTCCTTCTCCGCAGGGCTGCTCTCAATCTCTTCTCTCCCAAACCTGTAGCTGTGCCTGAGATTACTCCGACCCAGGTGTAGGACCTTATATTACTGTTTTAAAGACAGACCTTAAGGAAGGTTATAGATGCGTGTTCAGCAGCAGAAGATAAATCTTTTCAACTACAAAAAAATTATGAAAAATCTCAGATTCAATGGGAAGGACAAACCACTATTAAAACATCCGTAGGTGTGCTCCTAGATAGAAAATCGGATATGAAAATGAACAAAATATTGTGATGTGGCAGAGGACAGAATCACAGAACTGAAACACAAAAACATACAGAAGTACTACCAATTGGAAAAGGAGGTCACATATATCTCCATAAACATTTGGCAAGACATAACTTATGTTTAGCTGGAATCTTGGTGTACTCAAAAGCCCTAGGAAAGCTGGAGTCCCAAAGGACTGTTAATCTTTTTAAGGGAAGAGGTACATCTCTTTGGTTTTCTACAACACACAGCACAGAAGAAACCATAATAATCAAAGCTTCCACTTAGATTCCTATCACAGAGAATAGCCATAGCAGGTGAAGCAATGGTAAACCAATGACTAGGCAACACAGTAAAAATGAGGACAGCAAAAGACTGGGCTTTCAGGCAAAATAGTACACTCAGGAAGGGAACATAGGAGCTCTGGATCTCACCAGAAATGTTTGATGTAAAATAAACTACAGAAAGGTTGCGGGCCCAAACAGCAATAAGTGAATGTTTCCGCTGTTTGTAATAACCAATAACTAGCAATTAAATCTATTTGAATCACTTACGTAATAACAAACACTCAGGATGCACTGATCTAACTGCATCACTCCTGTACAGAAGAGGAGAAACACTGCAATTCTATGGAATAAAAAAAAAAAAAAACAACCAAATAAAACCAACCAACCAAAAAAATCCCAAACCAACCAACCAACCAAAAAACAAAAATCACCAACCAAAAGAAGGCAAAAAAACCCAAAACAAACAGGAAAAAGAAAAAAAAAATCCAACAAATCAAACAAAACACACAAAAACAAGCCAATAAGGTAGTCTCATTTACATTTCTTTACGTATAAAACCATGGCTACTAAGGGGACCATCTGAGTTGTTCTGACCTTCAACATCAGAATTCACAACTCAATGGTCTGCTATGTATGTTGCACGAACCTGTGAAAATTTAACCCAAAATATATAAACAAGATACTTCCATAGATTCAAAGAGGAAATGACCCGCATTTCACTGACTGGAGATTATACGCAACTACAAACGCAGACAAAAAAAATCCTGACAGTAAAAGTCAGGTTAGTTAAAATAACTGCATGACAAGAACTGGCCTCAGTAAATATACCATGAAGAGAGCTGCAAGGCAGAGGTGGCACCAGGCAAGCAGGGGCTCTTGCAGAATGAGGCAAAGGAAGTCAAATCAGGGCAATTCAACCTCCAGGTTTCTCCTTCTCTCAAGTCAGAATTAAAGGGGAGAGACCCCTCAGAAGATCTGTATTATGAAAAAGAATAAAACATGCAGGGCAGACCAGACATGGGCTAGATGCTTTGAACAATCTGTAGAAGCAGCAGCAGCTGCAACATCAGCTCCCTAAGAGAAATTTCATTAGGTCCATTTGGTCTAACTCTCTTGTACCCTTCACAATTTCTTTCCATAAAATTTGAGCTCATACCTCTTAGCTTCTTCCTCTTGGTCCTCTCTAAAATTCAGCAAACAAAGCAAAACAGAAAAAAAAAAATGGAACTAACATACTGACAATTATAAGAGACATTGACATGACAAAATGGCTGGTACACTCCAATGTCCTTTCTTTGATCATCACATTTCACATATTAATTAATTTCTAAGCTTTCTTCCAGAAGAAGGTAAGCAAGGCAATTAGCTGTTTTCAAGCATAAATCCACACACAGTTAAAAGGACAGAGGTTTCTGGGCTTATTCCAGGTCAACAGGATGGAGCTGAACCATGTCATCTTTGGCGCCCTAAACCTGGAGAAAGAATCCCACATGCTGCAAGACTGGCCACATTGTTTCAGGCACTCTGAAAAATTCCCCCCAAAATACAAACTAACTCTGTCTTAAGCCACAGGGGTAGCATACCTAAGCTAGCCTTTATAATATAAGTTAGTTTTATATTATAAAACAACACAGGCTCAAGCATCACTTTTCAATTGCCCATTACCACTTAATTCTGGCCAGTGCCAAAGGCAATGCTGAGCCCCAGGCTGGGAGTCTGCACAAATCAGGGGTAGCTCTCAGCACAGTATAGTGGAGGCCTCCCTGTTTGGGTAGTGGGGATGGACAATAAATAAATAATAATAAAAATAATAATAATAAATAATAATAATAAATACAGCCCCATAATTCTCCATCTACCTATATGTACTACCTTTTCTTTCTTCCTCCACATCCCATGCAACTCGTGGCAGGGTCTCTCTGATACCTTTTGAGTTTATACTTTACCATTACCACAATAAATGTGAGCTGATATTCACAAGGTTCTCTAGAGCCACTAACAAGAAGTACACTTTAATTCACTATTTCTTTCAAAAGAAGTTTAGACTTGTGGCCATAATGGTGAAACACAGGCAGGAGAGAGAAAAACACTCCAATGCTCAAAAGTGCTGTGTACAAAACAGAAGCACATTTACACATCTATTCCTGACACTATACTACTCCTCCCACATGTATCTTTACCAGAAGTCCAAGTGTTTGGGCTTGTCATAAGAAAGGCAAGAAATCTGATAAGAACGATTCTGCATCCTAAGTTCAGTGACTTCACATAGGCAGGCTTCCTACTCCTGATAACATCCATCATATGGAACAGCAGTACCAGCTGACAATCTGCTTGTCCTTCCTTTAAGGCAGTTTATTGGCCTCTAATTCTGCACAATGACACCCAAATGAGCAAATCTCCCTCAGACCCACACAACAAAATTACTCCTACTGATTACTGTAGCAAAAAGAGCATCTCTGTGTGCTGCTCCCTGCATAAATTTAGACTCCAAAGTCTTCCCCGCAGTCAAAAGCACAGACTTATTTCAAAACAAAGTACAAATAAAATAAAATAAAACAACATGGGTAGACACCCCAATGTCAGAGGTATTTTTTTCATGTGCAAACTGGAAGATACTGGTCCCAACTGAAAATCATGAGCTATCAGCCTGTCATTGTTTAAGCTCCATCAGCCACGCAGCCTCTCTCTCACTCTCCCCCTTTCTTCTCCTTCGCTCCCAGAGGGATGAGGAGGAGAATCAAAAGAATGCAGTTCCCATGGGCTGAGATAAGAACAATCCAGTAACTAAGGTATAACACAAACCACCTGCTGCTACCACCAATAATAATATTGATAAGGGAAATAACAAGGGAAGAGAATACAACCACTCACCACCCGCTGACCGATACCCAGCCTGACCAAACAGTGATCTAACCCTTCCGAGTAACTGCCCCCAGTATATATACTGGGCATGATGTGCTATGGTATGGAATACCTCTTTGGTCAGTTTGGGTCAGGTGTCCTGTCTCTGCTTCCTCACGGCTTCCCCTCCTCCCTGGCAGAACATGAGACTCAGAAAGTCCTTGGTCAGAGTAAACATTACTGAGCAGCAACTGAAAACATTGGTGTTATCAGTGCTGTTCCCAGGCTGGAAGTCAAAAACACAGCACTGCACCAGCTACTAAGGAGGAGAAAAATGACTGCTACTGCTGAACCCAGGACACAGCCATCCAGCTCAAATACTGTCCATTACATTGCCCCAGACTTAGAAAACTTCTACCCAGACTGGGGAACACTGCTGCTTTTATTAACGATAGACATTAAAGGACTCGAGCTGGAAACTGCAAAATTCATAATAGCTAATACGAATTCTGGCAGAACAATCACACCATACTGCCTCTAGGAAATAAGTAGAAACAAACTATGGAAACAGATTAGGGAAAATGGTTACAATCACTGACTGTTCATGTTTAAAAGATAAAAGGATCATTTTGCCCCACTTTTCAGCCCTAATACTTATAACTATCTCAAAAGAAGAAAATAAAATACAAAGAAAAAATCTCGAGCATGCAAAAGAACAGCAATCTTATTAATATTGCCTATAAGAGCAAGAATAAAATAAAATACATTTCATTTTCAGAGATTTAATAATCTGCCAAGTAGTGACAAGAAAAAAAAAAAAAAAAAAGTGCTCCTATTTTTCCCAGGAATATCTTTTTCTTTAAAGTTACAGAACCAAAACAATTTTATTACTGATGTCCTCTTAAAAACTCGTTTTTGCAAAGACTTGTTAAATGGACTTGGTGTAATGTCATGGCCAAACGAGATGGGTTTAAAAAGGTTCTGTGTATCTTTGAGAACTAACACAGTTCTCCAAACTGCTTCATGTGCATTATGTATAGCATACCTTAAGGCAGTGCAGTCATCATATGGCAAAGGAGGAAATCTCCTTACGAATTAATTGTGTATTTTCTTACTTGTTTCTTCCCAAAGGTGAGTAACACCTACTTAAAAGACTGTGGGTTTCACCTCTTTCCTTCTTTATAATGTAAAAAAAGGCCACAAAGAAATTTCTGCAGTTTTCTCTCCAAAAAAACATATGAAAAGGAGACAGAGGTTACCCGGTTTCTTAGTTTAGACTCAGGAGGATAATCACACCTCTGCCTGCATTTTATTCTAAAAGAGATGGAGGTCAAATGAACTGGAATAGGAACTTTCCAGTTGGAAGGGTGAAAATATCATACGCTTTTTAAATAAAACATTTGTTTTTCCGAAGGAAGGCAAGTTAAATCAAGTTAGGTTAATTTAAATGAGCTCTAAAATTTTTGCAAGTAAGCCTCTCTGCTGTAACTTTCCGCATTTCCCTATTACACAAAATCATCATCTTATCTATTTTCAAACCTTCTAGAAAAAAATGAAGTGAAATTCTCTCCACCAAAAAATAAAATTAAAAAAAAAGAAAGAGACAGAGAAAAAAAAAAAAAAAAAACCCTGCTAAGAACTGAAATGCAAAAGGATCAGGAACATCAAATGTACGATGATGATAAGCATTCATTAAGTATTTATACCAGGGCATTAGCCTTTAATAGCACAAGTCTGCATGCAAGTCTTACTTTCAGAATAGTTTAATAGTACAGTGTAATAAAAGTAACAGTTTTAGGAAAGTCAATTAATAAAAGTCATGTGGTGAGAGGTATCTATTTTAGAACAATGTATCTGGACAACTATGTTGAAAACAATCAATCAGTGGAAAAAACCCATAGACCAGTCAGCAGCCAGATGTATCAATCTAGCTGTTCTTTGAGCAGTGCCAAAGGGAGGCAGAACTTCCCTTTGCATTCATTCTTCCCCCTTGTATAATCCTAATCTACTCACTATATTTTGTGTTGTATCAATACCCAATTACACATCAGATCACTTAGACCAAATCTATCTCTCTTCCAAACTACAGCAGGATGGCAGTTCATGGGCTTTTCTTCTGGTCAGTTATCACCAGAGTACATCAGGAGACCAAGGAGTGGGAATCTAAAGAGTGGTTCGGTGTATTTATTTCATCTGGTTTACTGATTGATCTGTGAAGTGCAGCAATACTATTCTAAAGTGCTATCTGTTTCAGAGCAATGCAAAAATATTCTGTAACAGTGCAATAACCTCAGAAGAGCTTTAAATATCCATGGTCATTGTGAAAAAATCAACTAAATATATTATTGCTTATTATATTATTACTTGAAAATTACTAAAGAGCATTATTTTATTTATATTTTTTCTGGGTTTATATTACAAGTATTATCGTTATGATCTCTCTACCATTAAAGTTTATTTTTCATCCAGAAACAAGTTGAAAGTAGAAAAAGCGTGAATCATATGGATCAAAGACTATCCATCAGAGTGTCACACACCATGTGGCATTGTGTTTTGCCAAGTCAAAGCCGTGCTCCAAGTTTCAAAACTTCAAACAACTGAAATACCACAACATTCATAAAACAGAACTGAGCTACTGGGAGTAAGAAAAAAAATACAAAAAAGGTAACAGACCTCAACAGCAGATAGTAAAATTAACATTTCAACAGTTCTTGCCTTTCATCTCAGTCTCCATAGTACATTTTTTTTGGAAAAGCTACGATTTAGGTTGAGAAAGATGCAGAATTACATAAAACATCTGGAATATGGGACAAGGAATATTGGCTTATTATCCCTGGTGGACCCTCCCTATGAAAAATTTAATAGGTCTGTTTTGGTAGTTTTAATCTCCAGAGCACCCCAAGCTATGTTATGGAAACATCATCTTGGTAATTTATATTAGAAAGAACACCTGGTGATGAAAGCAAATATACCCTCTTTAAAATTGTGAGTGATTTTTCTTTAATCCTCAAACTTTTCATCTTCTTAAATATATAATTTTTAACAGCTTGACTAAAAATTAGTTTTTGTATCTTTGAGACTGATCACATTGTAACCATTGTGAACTTACACTATTTTATTAGAGAGCTACATTTCTTCACTCCTGTCTTCAGAGAACAAGTCATTTTGTCTTTACTTTGACATTGGCCTTTTACAGATTACAGAGGAAGCTCTGCTGAATCTTATATGAATATCACAAAATCACTTAAAATGTTGTCCATTTATTACTGCACAGCATTAACGGAAAAAAAAAAAGAACTGTTAAACAGATTTCTACTATTCTTATTCTGAGCTTTAATTCGAAAGGGAGAGTTAGCTATAAATAATAATAAACACATAAATTTTGTCACAATTTAGTCTAGTACTAATTTCCAGTGACAGCACACAGCATACATAAATTATATAAATTCTGGTCTGTAATTGCTTTCTTGGTATCTATTATGTTTAGTATACAATTTCAAAATAAGTAGTAAAAATCTATATACAAAAGCAGAGAAATTATTTCCCATTAAAATCATTAACTGGGTTCCTCTGAATATAAATACAGCTAGAATGCTATATAACAAAATTTAGCATACACCTTTCTATTGTCACACTGCCTCATGCTCTATGAAAAACCCCACATTTTTAACTGTTGCTAATTTACGCTTTTATCGGTAAAGGGGAAATTAATGAAAGTACCACTCAATCTATAAAACAACTTAGCAATAAAAATGCATTTTTTACTTTCCAGCTACAATCAGGTTTCCATTTATCCCATTTCTAAAGAAACAACACATGGACAAATTAATCTGTTTTTACCATTTAACATGCCTCACTTAAAATATATCCTTACACACATTTTTGCATTTTCTAACAAGAAAAACCCTAATATTATAATCGGTAGCCTATAAAGATTTTCAGAAACATTTTTTTATTAATTTGACACTGATACGCCTCCATTTCTAATATCCCAACCCTGCAACATTTTAAATGCAATTAAAAGTGGTTATGAAAGAGTATGGACTTCCTTGTGAAGTAGGAAATCACTCTTGTGATTAACATGCAAACGAGCTCATGCTGGCAGAATAGATTGGGGTTTTAAAACCCCAATTACTTTTGTATGATTATCTATTTACCCGTACACAGACTATTTTCATTTTTCATCTAATACAAAGTCATCCTGCTTACATTTTTAGCACAGCAATTAATATTTACAATAATTATGACATCAAGCACCACTGAGAGTACACCAAGTGAATCACTTACCATGTTTTTTAATATATATGTTATTAAAATAACATCTATGGTAATACACTGCAGAGGATGGAGATATATTATTGGCCTTTAAACACAATCCAGCCTAATACAACAATTCTATTGGCTTTAAATTTAGTTAAGGGGCATATTATTTTTAGTATCTGAGTAAGTCAACTGCTGTTCGTTCAGATTACAGATGCCAAAACTCTCAAGTCTACAACTGCTTTGTATAAAGTGTAAGGTTTGTTTAAACTTTTGCAGTAAAAATAACAATAAAATTACTTCATCCTATTTTTCTTTCTTTATTTCCTCTCCTCCCTTTTTTTAGTAATAACAGACAATTCTTAACTTTCACTAACACACTGATTAATACCTGTTACAGAGTGCACATATACACATTTTTTCCAGACTTCTAAAGAAAATTATAATGCATTAATGACAGGAACTATGGTAATGGAAAAAGGTCACCCTCTTTTGAATACCTTCTTTTTTAAACCATTATATATAAAGACATTTGAGAAAGCAAAGAATTAAAAGGCAGCCTTTGTGCAACCCATTACTGAAATATTATAGAATAATCTATATCAAATGTAGTGAAATAGCAGATTCTTTTGGATCTGAATTTACTGCAGCCATAGAAATGCTTTTATGCTTATTATGTATCTGCATGTTGATTCAATTATTAAAAGAACACCTGACAGCAGACTTACTTAATTGAATTAATTAAACTGGATGAATAATCACAGAATTACTATTGTATGAAATTTGTCCTCAGAAATAACACTGGCATTTTGAAATGGCAAGTAATTTGAATGGTGAAATACACTGAGCAGAGAAGTCTTCACTTACTTGTATTCTGAAATTCTTCACCTCATACATGAACAAATGGGACACAAATGAATAGACAGCTGTGAGTAATGGATGTTTTTTCTTATACACTGTAATTTATTACATGAGCCCAGCTATGTCACTAGATCTTTTAAAAACTTTGCAAAAACATGTGAAATACTAGTAATAACTTTTATCTCTTCCTCTGAAATAATACAAGAGAGTGGACTATCCGATATCGTGAGAGAGGCAGTGTAACACTGAAACACTTGTGTAAAATAGTGTTTCCAAACAGGATACCTAGGAAAGACTCGAATATGTGCAACTGAAATTATGGAAATACTGGCTGCTGAATAAAGCAAGCAAATTACAGATCTTAAATTATTTTAAAAGCTTTTTAATACATAGTACAGTGAGATTCTACTACTCCTTTTAGCAACAGGAGCAGTCTTCTTCAGTGATTAAATGTTACAATGTAGTGTATAGAATATATTTAAGGTCTTCTGAAACCATTTTTTGCTATTATTTAAAACCAGTCCGATGACAAAGTTCAGAAGGATTTATTATACTCTCTTTTATTTAGCTACATTTAATAATTCACTAGACTGGAGGGAAATTTTATGTGACAGATTTTTTTAACGTGCCTTTTTGGTTGCCACTGCTTTCACACCAAAAAGACACAGAAGTGCCTCGCACTGCTCAAAGCAGAAGTTTATACTGGCAGAGTACATTCCTGGAGTGCAAGCAACCAATCTGGCAGTTGTCCAAGCTCCAGCTATTAGCTCTGCATCACCAGTGGGTGTTTTTCTTACTTCCTCTTGCAGGGTTTTGGTTGTGTTTTTTAATTTGTTTCTCGCAATGATCCCCGTAACAGCAAAATGTATAAAATAGTCAAATTTTTACATGAAAAAATGGTGGGACTGAGTATTTACCTCACTCTAAAATGAACTGCAGCATTGCATAATCACATCCAGCACCTCTTTTCTTTTCTTTTTTTTTTAAATCAGCAATGTGTTTTCTCCTGCTAAAATTAATATTGATGATTCTACAAATAGAAAGTACTAATTGAGAGGTAATTATTAATTTAGATTACTAAAAAGAACATGAACATTTATGGGTGCTCAGTCTGAATATTTAAAAATTAAATAATACGACACCTAATATCTATATGCTATAAATCACTGATTTTTTCTTTTACATTCATATTTTCCCTCATATTCCTACTTGAATATAATTCATTTTACAAATATGTCTGATCCTGTCTCTGACCTTACTGCACTTTAAGCTCTTTTCTGCTCATGGAAAGCTAATTTGCATTTTTTAAAAATGTGTCTGTATTAATGATCTAATTTGCCACAAAAAGGCTTTATACTAAATACAAAAAGGACAGCCGTTAGCTTTCTTCCCACAATAAAATCAAAACAAAAAATAAAACATCTCATTTACACAACAATTAACAGTTTTTTTCCTAACACAATGATAAATGAATCTGTACAGTTCAGCATCCATAAACATTATCTGCTGTGCAGAATTTTTGCTCTACAATTAAAATAAGCAATATTATAAATATGCAAAGTTTTACAAAACACTTTTCTGAGAAATCTATACATCCATTTTAATACCTGTATTAATAACCAGAGTGGTTATATTTTTTCTTTTACATAAATTATACAAAGTATATTGGAATTACATACCATTTTAATACCAGTTTATTATAGCTTTATTTCATAATATTGGAGGTGGAAATGGAAACAGTGCCATCATGTGATGCTTTTTAGGCTACTTCACTTCTTTTATTTCCAAGGAGTGAGTCTATTGTGGCTACACAAATAAGAGTTCCTAGAAAAGCACACATTGGCAGTATAGTTTATTATATACCATGTCATAACTAGATCATTTTAGGTATTTTTATGCATCAAGTATTGCAAACACCTTCTAAATCGGCAAAGGTAAAAAGGTATATGATCAGTACAAATTATACGTAGCCACTTTATTAAGAGTTCACAAATTAGCCAACAGTCTTGTGATATTCCTTTCAGTTTACAGTCAAGATGTTAATCCAAACAGCTTCATTTTTACAAATGAGCACAGAAGTCAAATTCACTGGTTTTAATTAGTATCAGGCAGGCTCCTTGGAAAAAAAACTAATACATGAAATCGTCACAGGCGTACAGTGTCAAAGCCAAATCCAACTCATATTATATTTACTATACAAGGTATTTTTAATGGAATCAGACACACTGTCATTTTTTTCTTTGTATTTATTGCATACTGAAATAGAGGCATTTTCTCCCCAGTGGTCACAATAAACTAGAAAATCCAGAGTTGATGCTAAAGACATGTATTTTCACTTATCCCTTCCTTTTTCCAGAGATCAAGACAACCATTTGACAACTGCTTGGAATATAGAAATGCAAGTAATCTATTAAATCTGAAATCCCACTTTACTGCACAACTCACAGCTGCCAAATCTCAAACTACTTTACCGTAGTGGTTTTTTTAAAAATACATCTTTAGACAAAATTAAACCCTTACAGTAAATTCGTTGATGCATGACTGAAAGTTGGTAAAAAACACAGGAATTGAAACTTTTAAAAGCAAGCACAGATGTTAGATATTGCTTATAGAGTTTCAGAATTTACAAAATATCAACAATGACTGAATTCTCCAAGATTAAAAGTCCTCATGCAACTTAACTACCTACTGTTCTGCAAGAAAACTGTCCCTATTATGTGCTTATTTGTAAGCATATGGTCATATACAGACACTTAAAACCATCTAGATTTCTTTAGGAAAGACTTAAAAATTCATGGCATATGCATGCAAGCTTCATATATGAATTGTGCTGAAGTGTATTTTGAGTCAGAAACAAACACAAGGGGGTTTTATAAAAATCTGAATATTTCATATATGCAGAACTCCATTTATGGATCAGCATTACAGCTGGCAAATTTATCTGCTTGTGCCGAAAGAAAACAAAACAAACCCTTCCACCCCTGAGAACCTTCAGAGAGCAGGCTTCAAGACCATAAACAGTAAATATAAGGAAAACATTGCAGGAAGGAAAGAACAGAAAGAAATAATGTTGTGATTTTACTTAAAATTAATCTGTACTACTTATAGGTAGCATTTTATAAATTGTTTAGTTTGCTAAAGCAAATTGCAGTTAGCAGGCTGAAAAGCAGGCCAATTGCATACTCCATAAACACTGATTTGTACACCTGCTACGCAGAAAGTTTGATTTTTGTTTGCAATCCAGCAAGCAAGTTTTGGGGAGCAGACTAAAATGAAAAAGCAAGAGCACTACTGTTATTTATTCTCCAACAGCCTGACATTTTCACTAGTGCCAGTAACGACCACCCAGGCTCCCCACCTGACACTTCTACCTTGACAAGCGGGTTAGAAAACTAATTTGACTGGAACTTTACCAGCACAGGCAATACATGGAACTCTTTGCATGGTAAAGGCAACCTGTCACAAGTTATTTAATACCTAATATAAGGCCTTTTTAAGCTTTTTTGTTCTTGCTGGTGATTGCTGGCCTTGAGGGTGATAAAATACTTCTCTTTTTGTATGATTACGGTTTAGACTTGACCACCCCTTTCCCCACCCAAAGGTGGAACAATCAGCAACAATTTTCTGTCATCATGAGATACACAGAACCCACATCGGTCCTTACTACATAGTTTATTATATTGATTATGAACTAAATGGTATTGATATGACCTTACAGAAAAATGCTGGGATACGCACAAAGCTGTTCAGAAACAAGATTATAAATCAGATAAAATCATAAGACTCTAACTACATGAAGCACTAAGCTAAAGATACCATAACCTGATGGGGTACGTGCTGGTTGATCAGCCACGACAGTTGAGAAACCTGGAAAAGGAAGCCAAAACTGCTCATTTCCAGATTCCTTCACAGTCACCCTTTTGGCAGCTACAAGAAAAGGGATGTGGATGTTCTTATGTTCCATTATTTCCTGTGGTGCCCAAAACAGATGCTCATTTAAGACTGAGATAAACTATGCAGCAGATTAATGCTTTGAATGTAAGTTGAGGAGAGTGTTGTACATAAACATTTGCAGAAGTATTTCTACAATTTTGAAACAAGGGAGAGGCTGTGTTTCCCTCTGGGTAAAAAGACAACATTACATTTCTTATTTGTAGTCTTATTTCTCTACCTCAGAAACCCAGTTCTAGATAGAATTCAAACCAGCAGAACAAATACCAAACATCTGATCGGGAAGCTCAGTTCTAATAGAGAAGGTACAAAATTTCAAACTTTAAAAAATAGAAGAGTAACTTTTAGTGCTAAGACCATTCGATAAATGTGTTGCCTGGGTGTGAGATGGCAGACTGTAGATGGCTAACCCAAAAGGCTAATATTTATCCAATTATGTAGCACTCACCTGTTTGAATAAGACACAAAATCTGAGAGTAAATTCCCAAATTACTAATTTAATTGCCCCAGTACAGATTTGTTGGATTCAGCTGGATCAAAATCAATGAGAACAAAACATTAGAATGTAAACTTTGAGAAAATGATTAAGAATCTGTAGTTTTGAAAATTTTAGAAAGCAGTTTTGACCAGGTCCTGTGTACAGGGTTACACAGTCTCCTTAATTTGAGACTGAAAACAGAAAGAAGACTTCCCTGCACTTGAGCAACAAAGAACTTTAGCTAGTGTGCAAGGTTTCCTCAAATAGTAATATTGTTATTCATGTTAACTTTCCAACCCAAACAAAATGTCAGATGAAATAAGATATACTGTCAGAAAAGCAAAATAAGCCATAGGTGGTGGTTTAAAAACAGGTTCACTGATAGCTGCAGCGCCATATTCCATCACCTCAGAGCCACAAGTTACCTTACATAAAGAGTTACACTGTAAGGCAGTAGTGGCTGCTATCATTCACTGACATGGTTAGAAACTAGGAGATTACTCAGCACTTGTCACTCAAGTTAAATGGACAGAACAGCTAAATGCTCTTTTGTGTAGGGAGAGCAGGAACAGGCCTTGAGCGGGAGCAGCATGCATGCGCCCATGCAGATCTCTAGTTACAGGTTACAAAGCAATGTATATCAGGATGTGTGAGACATGGGAATGTTTCTTTGAACAATGAAGCTCGAAACCATGCAACCTATCAGTCTTCATGAAACAGACTGTCGTAAGGAATTCTAAAGTTTTGTGGAGGAAAATAAATGTGACTTTAGTAATGGATATACTGAGGTCAAAGAATATCTAAATGAATTCTTATCAAAAAACCAAGCAGGAAGTAACAGAAACTGATAATCAGAAATCAGACAACTGCCATTATCAGAGTCAGTATAACTGAAAATACTTCTGTATTTAATAAGAATACTCACAATCAAAAGGCAGAAATGGTCAACATATGGCTAAATATGGCTGGACATATTTCTCTATCTGTAGACTTACAGACAAAAGGAAAATCCCTTGAGGATGAAGTCCTGCGAGCTTCGAGACAGCTTTAGTATAGAGTTCAATGTGTGCAAAAGACACAGGAGGTCAAGTAATCCCCTTATGGTTAGAGAATATATAGTAAAAATTCTATTTGCTTGTAAAGTCTCTTTATTTCAAAAGTCTTTCAGATAAAGTATTATGCTTATGTGACACATGGCCTTTAGTAGGACACACTGGCTTCTGGAATGGTACCTACTACTGGAAATCTGCTAGAAGAAAAAAGACAGGAATAAAGAAAAAGATCTGAAGAAAAAAAAAAAAAGAAAAAAAAAAGGGTTTAATCCCTAAGTCACTCATTTTGGGTAGAAAATTCCTTCTGCTCTTAAGACTTTTTTCCCACTGTACGTATCTGTGTTCAGCAAAACCTGCCTCTCTATTGAATGGATACCTACTGCCAACCTTTCTTCTATGTGGACTCCTGTTTTACAGGAAGAGGAAAACACTTTCTTTTTCAATTCCTTTATGCTACCTGCAGGGTTTCTGAAGGGCTTCTAATAATACTTCATTGGAAAGAACACACAATAGTACGTCCTATCTCTAAAGAAGCCTCTGATGCTGGTCCTCATAGTTACTCATTGTGACCTGAAACATGACTCCTAGGAAATTAATAAAATTCTTAGAAACACCGAGAAGCTTAAGCTAAGTTTAAGTTGTCTTCTGTTGTTGTTTCTTTAAAGCAAGAACAACCACAACATAGGCAATATGTCTGAAAAGAAACCAAATGTTTTCACCCCCAATACAGGAACAACACAAACACAACATCAAGCAGTTTCTTGACATTCTTTTCAACTTAACAGAAATAAATCAGACTGATAAACACGAAACTTGTGAAAGATGAATAAAACTACCAGAAACTGCATCTCTTCAGCTTCTGAACCACAGAAATGTTTGGGTTGGAAAGGGCCTTAAAGACCATCTAGTTCCAACCCCCATGCCAAAGGGACATCTTCCACTAGACCACATTGCTTAAAGCCCCATCTAACCCGGCCTTGAACACTTTCAGGGATGAGGCAGCCACAGCTTCTCTGGGCAACCTGTTCTAGTGTCTCACTACCTTCATGGTAAAGAATGTCTTCCTAAGGTCTAATTAAATCTGCCCTCTTTCAGTTTAAAACCATTCTCCCTTTTCCTATTAACAAGTAGATTTTTTTTACACATACTCAGCTAAGGACAAAATGATGTCTATGGTATTTTTGTAAAAAATTCATTGTTGGAGCATAATTGGGTGGAAACAGTCTCTCGCTGGTCATACAAGTAGAATTAGTTTTAAGGCAGGAAGGCCAGCACTGGCTCGAGAATGTATAGGTGACATATTTCACTGTGAATCAATGCTGACTCAATTTCCAGTCTTATCTTAAGAGGCACATACCTGGCTTTTGGCTGTTCACAGTATTTCAGATGAGCCATAAAACAGAATTCCAGAACACTTGTGCTTACAGATCACATTGCACTTCACAGCTGTTGTGTTTTACCCCAGCAGAGGGTGCATTTAAGCAAGTGGAAAAAAGCAATTTTCTTTCACACATAGATTAAAGTGCTTAGGGGTCTTTTTGAATGACACGTAACACATACATATATTATACTTAAAATATATTAAATAATTCATAACAAATAATTAAGTCTACTTGCAATGTTTGTCTCATTTTTTGTAGTTCCTCATGTGCCGCAATGAATAACAGTGCAATGATGTAACTAGCTGGATAGAGCGGTGAAGTCTGAGGAGCAGACCTAAATTTTACAGCATCGTGATAAACAAGAAGTCAGTAAATCCAAGTAATGGAATTGTTATGATTACTTTTTGAAAAGGAAATTTCTGTTTAATCTTCTACATTAAACGAATGCTGAGACTGCAAAAACAAAGCTTTTAAAAAATCTAATGTGCCTGAAGTAAAGTTGTTCATATGGCATTATTTTCAACCTTCTCTGCATGACCTTTCCTTCGTTCTTTGATACTATGTGCCATATTATTTGTTTCCCCAGGACCTACGTTTCATCAATGCATTGGACAGACTAAGTTTTGAAGATGAACAAGTATTTTAAGTACTTTCATTTAGTTCTATTTAGCACAGATACTGTTGTCTCTGTCTTGTGCTCTTTTTGCTGCTGAAGGGATGTGGCCAAGGCGTGCACACATGGAACTGGAGGAATATTTTAGGGAAGCAGAAGTCCACTGTAAGGAAATGGATTTCTGCCACAAATAGCTTTTCA